>LD347235.1:190745-201474 GCA_001465055.1 Ptychodera flava | reverse complement strand
CTCAGATTCCTCTTGCCCACCGGCCATAAATAATGATGGCCCCCCTTAAATAGTGGCGCTGTTCCAGTGATATAACTTTGATGAATTTGTTCAAACAAAATTTTCTTTTGACAATTCTGTGGTCAGAGGGTCAAAGGTCATTTGTATGGCCCTACCAACCTACGAAAGAAAGAGAACAATCAGGATAAGCAGTATGTTTAAAACCTTCATTTAATTGATATGTCAGGGATAAGACTTCAACCACAAGATAAAGGACTACAGTATACAAAACACCATAAAAAAGTGACTTAAATGAATGTTTAAACAAATCTGAACGCAACATACATGATAATCTATCACTGACATTGCACCATTTTATATCCTAATTTATCTGTAAACTTGCAATATTAACGGTTATTAAAAATACCTTCAAGGCACATGTTTATTATAATCTTTATTCTTCTTTTTATGATTCAGTGATAAATGTTAATGATTTGTGTATTGCAGCTTTAGATAAATTAAAAGTCTAAAATCATCTCTCTTAAATGTGAAACATAACTATATCAGGTGATTCATATCATAAAATGTGTTGAAAATTCTCAGAATATTTTGCAGAAAGATGCTATACCCTACCGATAATATCTAACAGAAAATGTTAAATTGTCTTTGTTTTGCATTTGTGGTGGACTTTGAAGTCATGATGAGGCTAAAAAATCCAGACATAAATGTTCAGGATGAGTACATTCAGTGAAAGTATACAAAAGAATACATTGTGAAAACCGTTCCCAATGGTAAAGTAATTTTATACGAACTCATGGATCTCTTGAAACAAAGGCAATAAATATAGAGCAAATGAAAATTCAAAAAGTTGAGGTTTTTACAAGATGATCTAACTACAATCCCCCTAAGGGCCAGTTATTTCAGATGCCAATGTCATGAGAAGCTGCAACAGATTGAAATGTCAACCAACAGAAACATTTTTCAATCATTCTAAAGTTTCAAAAAGTTTAAAGCTTTCTGCTTCAAGATACACATTCCCTTAAAAAGGGCAATTGAAAAAGATCATCAAGGTAAACCATTGTTTTCCTTTTTATCAAGTTTAACCATTATCCAGCCAAGTTTTTAATTCATCATCAGTTTTTATTGGTAGAAACCACTGACAAATATGTCGCATTTTAACAAAGACTTAAATATTTGCAGGCCTCTAAAAACATAGATACTGTCAGCATGACTTTTACTGACTAAACCAAGAGCATACCATATGCTAAGTAGGTGAAAATACATGAAATTGCAGGTTTTTAGCTCAATTCTACTTTTTGCTGACTAAGCAGCAGGGAAGTGATATGCCTGGCAGATGTTTAATAGTCCTGAGCATTGGTGCAGTAAACATTATACATGTATCAGTAACCACAAAAGATCGACCACTTCACTGCACTGTACCTCCCTCTTGAATACGTGTACATCTGCCTTGTCTATTTTGGCAGATGTACACACCCTTCAGGGTGTTGGCTCTCATTCACTGAAGAAGCCATATTTGGGGTAAATTACCCATGATGCAATGATACCGGAAATAAAGGTGTTCTGAGGTTGACCGAATGGAGAAAAGTGGTGCAAAAATTTCTGTCTATGAAAATATTCAATATTCTGAATATCTTTTTGTCATTTGCTTGATTTCTCCTATGTTGAAATAGTTTTTTTTTTAATCTTCTAACATTTATTTCATCACTCTAACTGAAAGAATAGGAAATTCATGAGTTTAACTTGACAAATCATGCCTGGTAAAATTTGATGGAGAAAATGTAATGATCTAGTCACATGATCACAGTGTATTAATGTGATTGGCTGAGTAATTCAGTGTTTGTTACAATAATAAAGAGACACTTTCAATTATTGGTCTGAAATTTACAAGCAGATATGTTCCTTACACTATGAAAAGTTAACATTTCAGAATATTTGTCAATTAATAATTATTGATCAAAAAGTACATGATGTGAACTCATTAAATTTTATTACTAAAACCACAGACAAATATAGAACAGACTAGCAACACGGCATGCCTTTTGTTCCATGGTCGTCTCGGTAGACTATTGGTTTTTTATATTAAAATGAGCTTCAAAGGTGTCAAACTTTTTGGAGACTTTGTTGTGGTTGATAATTGCACGAGATTATGCGAAAACTACGACGAGATGGCATCGTGCTGCCAGTCGCATAGCAACCATAGTTACTTTGTGAGCTCTCAGGGCAGAAACACTGCTTCACGCCAATCAAAACATAACACACCAGCAGTTTCATACATGTCCTTCCTTGATGAACGTGTAAAAGACTGTATGACGGACCGTAAACCATTGAGTAAAATCTGACAGTATCGATAAAAGACTTTCAAATTTGGTTCAAACGCGCTCATTATATATTCATAAAAAGGTGAGAGGAATTTTTAAAATGGTAAAACTCACCTCCCCACGTTCAAAACTTTCCAGTTTTCGCCAGCACGCCAATTCTGCTCAGCACAACAAGACAACAACACGAACTTTGCCGAACATACTTTCGCTTAAAAACTAGCGAAAATCCGGAAACTACCGATGGGTGCATGGTCGGCACTCTTCAGAAAAGAGAGTGGAGAGCTTATTCCTGAGGCGAGGCAAACATGGATGGCTTACGTAACCGCTTCACACCTTGAACAATGCCCGTTGCTAGTCTGTTATATATTTGTCTGTGCTAAAACCAAACTCAAATACTAGAAAAAATATCCCCATTTTTATTTCTGACAGAAAAACAACATTGTTTCTGTTTGTTTCATAGTTTAATTCTTACTTACTGATAAAAAGAGTCATTTGGTTTTAGTACTTATCGGTTCAATTGGATTTAGGGAATGTTGCAAATGAAAACACACCAACAGATGGGTGTGTTAAAACTGTTCAGTATGTTATATATTATGGTTGCTGGACATTGCTCTCATGCCATTGAGAGTTTCCACCACAGCGTTGTAGAATTTGTGAACATCAGTCTCTTGGTTGTCTTTCCAAGCTGTCACTGTGAAACCAAGTCTGAAAGAAGCAGAACCATCTCAGCTGAGTATTATTGCTTCTTGAAAACCTTTGGATATTTTGTACCCATTTCACACTTAAGTTATAATGTGATGGTATGGTATGGTATTTCAGGTAAATGCCTAGGATGCAGGCTCAGTATGTCATGGATTTTCCAAAAATGGAATGAAAAAGCACCACCTAGGTTATCTACATTATTACTTCAAGCATTGTGTCTGTTACTTAAGTTTAATTCATCTAGCTATCTTTAGACTAAAAAGATAGTCTGAAGATTGCAAAATGCATATATATATGTGTGTGGGGAGGGAGAATGTGGGGATGTGTGGGTGGGTGTGTGTTGACATATATGCTCATGGAAAGAGCTGCAATTATACGGTACAAAACACAACTGAAATCTGTTTCTTTCTGAGATTATATGAAGCACTGATACAAGGAATCATAACACATGAAGTCATAACAGATAACACACCAATCCAATGTCTACAGCCAGTACATACCTTTTATCAAGGATGATATAAGTAATCCCGTATCCATTGTGTACCAATGGGGCACACCCACCTATTGTCTGAGAGTAGCCAACTAAACTGGTAGACAGAACAAACTGGCCATTTCCACCACTGTGTTTTGGAAAATATGAATATATTTTAATATATCAATTCATTACACTTATCAAGTATGTATTGTCATATATCATTTATTTTCTTTACTTTATATAAACAAAGAAATACCTAGTTATATTTATTATTAGCTACTATTATTATACTGTAATACTTTATCTTTATTGAAGAAAATTTTAACTTATTTTTGTATCACACTTTTATTGCCATAAATGTGATGTAAATCCTGTATTTACAAGCAAGCAATAAAAAAATATTAACCTGTTTGTATAATTGTCATAACTTAAAGGAATTAAAATCCAAAATGAAGTGATCCATAAACTAGTAAGACTGAAAGATATCATTCACAGTCAGGTAACTTCGATTATTTGGGGAAGGAGTATCATGGAGTGAAAATCTCTCTGCCAAATCACTAATTTATCTTCTAGTTGAAGAATTTGAGCATTGTTAAAGCAACGAGATGTCATCAACCATCTGATGCAAAACTTAACGATAAAATATATTTAGCCAATTTTCAACTATTAATAACTCATAGACAACTTTATACAAGCCAGTGACAACAGATGATCTCTGTATTCATATGGCCATAAAAGTCAGTAACTGTAAATTAACTTCGGTCACATGATCAAAGATCAGAATTAAATCTTCTTTAAGCAATATACCTCTCACCTCTTTGTCCAGGCAGTATCTTGGAATATCTCCGGCATGGGCACTCCACTGGCTTGTGCCAAGATTTGCAAACCGAGAAAGTGTCTGTCGAATGCCTGGCCATTCACAGCTTCTAACATTAGTTGACTGTGTTTTTTCACCGATTTTTTGAACAAATCTAATTTCACAGGAATCTAAAGACAACAGAAAAGAATCTAGTACCAATAAGAGCTGCAATATTCCAGTCTATCCTGACAATAAGAATGATAAAAATGTATGCCAAATGATAGTTTTAGTAGACATTTTGAGTGTTTGATTTCTTGATCATCACAAATAATTTTGATGAAGATGCAAGAGGTAAAACAAATGTCATCACTGACAATTCCATAGATTGTAATAAACCTTTTCCTTTATAGTGATGCATAGTATGCTTCATATTATGCCAAAATTTTTCAATCACACTTTGTGACTATAACCATCATATCAACTGAGCTCACTGAGGCATCTTAACATTGTCTAACTTTCCTTTTTCTGATGGTACGGTAGTCTGTATTTACAAGAGACTGGTATTTTAGATATCTATTCTTTTCATTCACATGTAACCTTTCATATTGTTTTCCTGTCTGTTGAATGATGTATTTGGGACATTGAACTTAAACTTGGTCAATATTCATTTCCATACTTACAGGTGTTTTAGGGTCAGCCATGGCCTTGCACCAATTCACCACTTCCTGTGTGCATGATCTGACAGTGTCTGTTCGTCCATGGTAGAACTGTCTGGTTGTGGCAGTCTCATAGGTAGGAGCTGGTCTGTAAAACGTTTAAAAAATATGAACACGGCTGGTGTGAATTTTTATCAGGTGTATCCATTTCCAAAACAGTTTTCAAAACTGTGTCTTATACTTCTCATTGTGTAAAACACCATTATTTAGAAAATTATATTAATTACATTTCAAATGATGCAATCTACCATAAAGTTATCAAACTAAAATGAAAAGACAAATGGACATAAAGCAAAATAATAAAGGAAATTATAGATAATAAATGCAAAAAAAAATAACATGAATCAATGAAAATGATTCTGAACAAGTGTATCATAAACTGAAAGAATATTAAATCAGACCAAGATATTGATGACACCGTGATGGATAAATAAATTTTCACAAGCGATCAACTCCATGACAAAACTCAAACTATTGACTGGTTGTATTGTAACTCTCAAAGCTTAAAACTAAAACATGAAATGATATGACAACAGCAATCTGAAACTAGATGACTGTAAATGTCTACCACTGGTGCAATGAAGAGTTGTGAAAAGCTTTTTTGCAAAATATGTACAGTAATATTCTTCTAAAAAATAGTTTATACTTCTTGTAAAAAAGCTTGTTAAATCTTACTTACTTTCTATGGACTTTAAAGTAAGCTAGCTGCAGGACTTGTTGCACAAAAGTGTCCGGATGCATCTGGAAAGCCCGGATAAGGGATTTTCCATATGAATCATAACTCTGGAAAAGCACATCCAAGTTACTTGCCTGAAAGATAAATGTTCAGATATGATTAATCTTTGACAAATCAATAACTGAAGTGAGAATTTAGAAAAGTTTTGATCAATGTATTATAATATTTCTGTTGACTACACATAATATCCAGTACATTCAAAATGCAAAATTCTAGTACAGTGCAGAATTATTTTTTTGATCTTATCTAGAAAGTTCAGCTTGGGGTTAAGAAAGCTAAAATTGGATTGCCTAATTTTCTACTAAAATGGAAACTGTGAAATTTAGCTTTAAGTTAGAAAGCTACTTAACGGTTGTCTAATCTAATACAATTTGCTGTCCTGTAAACTTCTTTCTAAAATTTTCAAATTAAATTCTATTTTAGATCACCCCTCTACAGATTTGTTCATTAGGAATTATATACAACAATTATTTTGATCTGAATAGTGTTTCTTTTAAAAAGGATATATCCCATAGAAATTTTTGCCACATTAATGAACTCCCATCGGAAATCACCGCTGGTATAAAGAAGGCAGTTCGCAAAAGATACATGTCTGTATACCCACCTCTAAACCAGACAACTGACCCAAGATTAATATTCTCACGCACAGAAGAGCAGTTACTAGTATTTTGCTCCGGTGAATTCACACTATAATCTTACCCTCTCAAGATAATGTTCAGCAGAAAGTCTGATATCCTTTTTGATCTTCTCATCAACAATAAATTTCACCTCCTCTGGGGGAGGTAAATCTCTCTCCGGAGCAGGTCTTTCCTTCAAAGAACACACAACAATTATATCAGATAACATGCTTGTAACCAGTGCAGGTTCACTATTATAATGCACACCACATCCAAGATTTTCTACTGTGTGTAGCAACAATAATTCTATTGACTGCAAATTTGTTATGAGAAATTGATAGGAAAAATGTATCGTCAATTGCATGGCAATTACATATTAATTTAGGCTTATTAACCCTTTGAACCCGGCTCGGACAGAAATGTCCAATGATGTCATAGAGTACCAGGGGGTCAGGGTGCAAAGGGTAAAGAAAATAACTGCTTCTCCTCATTTGACTTATGAATATAAGACAGAAAAAATAAAATGACTAACAAAACACATTATTTACATCATATTAGATTATGCCAACAAGTGACTCTACCTAAGAAATAAAATAAATAGTCAATATATATGTACTAGAAAATGATGTTTGTATTTTTGAGTTTGGTTAAAATCATATCAGTGTTTATTTGAAATGAAGATAATCAAGCAAATTAAAATTTAAAGGTTTTAAGTCTGTTTCTAGATGAGAACCCAAAATCAAGTTCTAGTCTGCATATTTGATTTTAACGTTAGAATGGATTTGCAAGAAGTAATAAAATTGTGCATTCTTGAAAATAACAGAAATCTTTAACATTAAAAAACACAAAAATTATTATATTGGTGAATCTGTTGGCTTGTGAATGAAGGGACAAAAACATGTTTTTTTCCAATTTTTTTCTGTGCATTTCCATTTTTTCTGCAAATGCAGAAAGATGAACCAGAGTGTTTGCTTTCGAAACTGAAACTAAAATGCCATCAACAGCTTTTATTTGGTCTTCTCCTGGAAGCTGTAAAAATATATTGCATATAATATTTTGACATTTGCATAATTTACTATATAATAATAATAACTTACAGTCCATGTCACATCAGTGTTTCTGAGTATTTCATGCAAATAATTTGCACCATATATAGCAGCAATGGCATCAGTTGGTGAATGCTGGATGTGATTAAGCAAAGCAAAAATTAGAACAACTTTTAAACTTACAATAACATTATACTGATAAAAACTCTCAGTCCAGATTTAAATCATATTCAGTCTTAAGACAATTCTGTCTGTTTGTCTCTCTGTCTATGTATCAGTATTTGTCTCTCTGTCTGTCTCTGTTTCTCTTTCTTTCTCTGCTCTCTCATCTGTCTCTTACTGTCTTTTTCTCTGTAAAATTGAAATATTCATGAAGAATTCCGATATAACTTCAAAAGGGGAATCCTTAAAAAAGTTTCAAAGTCTCTTAGCAACAAACAGTCTGCATGTATACGTACGTCACAGTTGGTTCCCATCACTCCATTGCTGTAGTTGATGATGCAAGATGCTTTGTCAAACCATCGGTTGTAGACATCAGGTCCGCAGATTGACAAAGTTGCTATCTGTTGGTGATTTCATAAGATGCAATACAAGAATATCATGCAACTGCATTTCACAAGCTAACCAGTAAATATCATGTCTATCAGAAAGATCTTACTGAAATTGCTGTTACAATATATAATCTTTTCATTCTTCAAGTAAGCACATACCTGTGTTGCTGTTGTTGGTGCATTGTCAATGTCCATCACCATGACGATAATGCTTGTTTCTATGACATCTAAACTTTTTTTGTTTTGTGGATCAAGGTCAATTAGATACTGTCTTGCCTGATAAATGCAAAACAAAACAACAAGCAGTCACTAGAGTGCTACAACTTTTCCAAGTGCAGATTCCACTTGCTTGAAATGCAACATATTTATGTACATTAATATGTGGTAACTAAAACTACACTTAGGCTAAAACATGATATGTTTTACAGCCGGACAAAGAACTGATTTGAAAGGAAAGAAACCCTGACATAAAAGCACATTAGGACTCCGGACAATATGAAAAAAGTTAACTTTTGTGTTCCTCCATTTTTGTAATTTCAAAGCAAAATCAAAATGACAGACAGAGTTTCATCAGTGTGTTTTTGTTGCACTGCCAAACTTACCTCAGCCCATGATGTTCTATCCCATCCTGTGAGGGCGCCAACACCGGGACCAGTAGGTCTTTCTTCACACTGAGTTTTGATGTACTCAAGCTGTCTATAAAATATGAACAAAATGTAAAATGAATATTTCACAGACCCAAACATGAAGATGGTAAATTTAGTCAATTAATAATATGATAATTTTCTACATAGAAATGAAGTCGTACTCACTTGTAGAGTTCAGCTGGAGTTACAGGATTTCCGTCAGCTACGATATTGACACTAAATATATAACCTTTACGAAAGATGACGATATTGCATGGACAATCACCTTTAGATTCTGCGATAAAATCAAGACATTTACCAGTAAATTTTATCAACTTGTTCCTGTATGCACAATTTAAACAACATCAGAGAAAACAGTACAGTTGAGCTCTTCAACTCAACCATCATAGCACTACCTTATAAACAATATCTTTGATGCAAAGTATTATAACCAATTAGGAGAGAATTAAGAGGTACAGATGAATGTTTGAGAATTAAGAGGCACAGATGAATGTTTAAGTCACACTTTTACTCACACTGTGTAGAAATAAATTGTATATAAAGATACTCTATGATAACATCCGCGGTTCTCCTTTTTTCACATATTTCATCTAAATCAGTAATCGTGACAAGGCCCTTAATGTATCCTAAGGCCTACATAAAGCCAATCACAAAACTTTGAGAACATATGACCTCACTATAAATGCCATATTGCGTACTCCACACTGAAGTATCACTTATGAAGTCATAAAAACATAGCAAAACAAACTTATACATTGATATAGATTGATAATATTATGTCATGCATTTTTGGATGACAATTACATACATAACCCTTTGAATGCCACAGTCATTTTTTTATCATGTTTAAAAATATTCCCCAGTCAATTTTTCTAAGATTTTATCCAAACTTTTGATAAAGAGCTGAAATCGGTGAAATGTGATGTCCATCTTGTTCAAAATTATCAACACAATTACATAAAAATTCAAAAAAATCGGTCAAATGTTGAACTAAAATTTTGGTGGGAAAAATTACAGCACTCAAAGAGTTAACAGATAGACAGATAGAAATACATGCACAAGATCTAAGAGTACACTTAATGATGACAGTATTACAAATTACCTGTTTTGAAACTTCTCCTCAATGTATCATTCTTTACACCTGGGATTCTACAGATGTTGAACAGGTTGTGATATTGGCTCATACACATTGGTTTGTTACCAAGTGCCCTGGCACGGTCCACTGGAAACTCCTCCCTGTTAATGTACACAGCCTAAAGTTAGATTTGAATCTCAAGGAATTCCATATAATTTCATGAAATCTAGATGACCTGCAATGAACTCTGCCTACTTGATTAAATAGAATGGATTTGAAAATTGATTTTTTTACAAGAATGGGGAGATAATAAAGATAATGAGGTAAATAAGGGGAGACAGTAAAGGTGAAAGAAAAATGAAAATGATAAAATGATATTATGATTTGACTGCAGGTTTCAAAAAAGAAAAACAAAAGACCTTCTTTCATACTTGGTTGAGGGCTCCAGTATTAAGCTTGCTTGATCACATGGTTCATAGCTCTTGACTGAGATGAAATTATTGTAACTCACTGAATTGTAAAGAAATTGTCCCTTAATTCACAAAGCCATCAAAATTTTAATTCCTATTTCAGACAGACTGCAAAGATTAACTCTAAAAGTGAATGCATATATCGCTACTCAGGGGACAGCTATTGAAACCAGTTGTCTCTGAATACACTATTAGTCAAATCCCCACATCACACAATGTTAAGTTGTACCATCAAGCTTTATGATATTAGACCATGCAGATGAAAAGTAAGACATAAAATTATGGGGAAAAAAGGAAAAAAGAGACTAAAATAAAAGATAAAATGCTTGACAGTAAATATGAACTGACATTGTTGTTAATATTTTCTGACATTTGTCACACACACATTACCTTCTAAATGCCAGCCATAATTTAGCATATGACCATAGCAGCATAGCCATTCTCTGTAGCTGGGTACCAGGCTGTGGAGGCCAGATGTCTTCATGAAATGGGTAGGGACCACCATAGTTTACTGTGACTGATATAGGTTCCCTTGATTGCAGGTATGCACACTCCTCCCACCAAGTTTCAAGCTGAA
>LD347235.1:173452-183912 GCA_001465055.1 Ptychodera flava | reverse complement strand
AATAGCTTGTCATACTTCAATAGGAGAAAACCTTGTTTTGTCTACATTACTTTTACAAATGCAAAGTGTCAAGTTAGTTGTAACATACACAAAATAAATATGACAACAACGTGTTGCATATAAGGCCAAGAAAAATAAAAAGTTTGTTTCTCATCCTAGACATATTGCAAAAAAGATGCTGCGACGCGGGGTTTTTTCTTCTCAATTTTTTTTTTTAACGCGCAACCAACAAGAACGCACAAAAAACTCGTTTTGACTTTTAGTGAAGCAATGCACATATATGCATATCTGTACAGTTCTGAATGGAATGTTAGTGTCAGTAATTTTGTTTACAGGTCTGTCTTATACAGCACTGTGTTTTGCATCGTCACATATTTTTGCGGGTTTTTTCATTTTACTTCCTCACAAGCAGAAAATAAAAAGGTTGATAATGCAGGTCTGAACTGACGCACACGAGGATGAGAAACAAACTTTTTATTTTTCTTGGCCTAAAGTGTCACTGGACATACAATAATACTGTCACAATACATGGGATATTGTTTGTATTAAAAGATTACAATGTATCAGTAGATGCGAAACACAGGGGATTAGAATGTAGTTGATATGATTTTGTTTTCAATTTGCAGAGCTGTAAATTTTGGCTTTAGAAAAGAATGTGGGGTGGCATTTTGACAGTTGTTTATTGATTTCCTTTTATATAAGACTTTGTAAGACCTCAATGGTTAACTTAAAGGAATGGCGGTTGTAAACTAATTTTACTCATTTTAGTAATCTTCCTGCTAAAAAACAGTTAACAAATAAACAAATCAGGTTTCAGACCAGAATTCAATACAGCACATGAAATTTGACTGTTAACTAGATGTTTGCAAAGCAGACTGGCTGACTTGAACTATTAAAAAACGTAAATTTAAAAAGATGTATCCCCTTTGGAAAGAATCCATGACCAGACAAACAATTCCTTTTATATTGTTGGTCCTACTAAAAAATGAAAATCATGAAATCTTGTATTTACTGGGTAATTATTTGACAGAGTGTCTGGACATGCATTACAAGCCATGCAACAGTTTGCCACTAAAATGAACCAAAAATTTTACAAGCTCTACATAGCTGCCACGCCCATCTTTTAAAAATCGTCAACGGTGATATGTGCACAGCCTTCACGTGTACATATTAGCACTCGGTCTAGTAAAAGCGGTGTGGGTAAACACATAACTCGCAGGTACGTACACATACGCCACGCCTTGCAAACAGTCAACTTTTGCATCGTCAACTAAGGAACGGCACGAGATTTACCGAGATTTACTGCTATCTGGCTATAGAGTTCAATAATTACGGCGGCAGCGACCAAATACTGACCGCTTTGGAGAGCTAGAACGAACGCTCGCCCGCCTTGTCAGTTATAAGCAAACATTGTTTCGTTTTTCCAAGTGAACGTGTAAGGCTCATATACCATTACATATTACTCCGGGATATTACTACAGTACAGGGGTTGTGTACATGACCTTGGGAACAGACAAAGAACACGGACAGCGATATGGCATTTTCACTTTTCACAAAACAGAAAGTTGGCTATTCCAGCCAAACTAAATCAGCCCAAATCAGTCATGCAGAAAACACAAGAAAATTCGAAGCTATGCTAAATCATGTCAATGAAATTCCCGTTCTTTACAATGCAGGATGACAGTACGCTTTATTATACACTGTCACGGAATATTAGATACACTTGAAGTGTATTTGTCTGTAAGCAGTAACTTTCTCGATCGATATTAGTGTGAAGGAGGCACACCCATCCGATGCGATATTATATTTCCACATATATCTATTACAAAATAACTATTTTCATCATATTCGACGGCGTATAACGTTTACCGCAAGGGGAAACTACTCAGCCACTCCCGTGTTTCGTTGAATTAAGACAAACGTTTATTGCTATAATACAAGTGCGGCATTTTGAACATATATATTGTAATTTTCATTGCAAGTCCTCTAAAACGGCGAGAGCTGTACTCAGCATACGTTATAATGTAATGGTGTCTGCGTAAAACTCAATTGATGCCATCATGAGTGCAAAACTAAATTTTGATCGGGGGATATATCACAGGAGTTGGACAATTTTTGTGTCGGACTCTCTTTGGTGAAAGTTCTAGCTATATAACTTACAAGTTCAAAATATTACTGTAAATCTAAATACTTACATGGATATGTTTCGACTAAGCGACTTATCTTGATAGGCTCAACAGGCAGGAGGACCGAGTACGCCTCATCAACGGATAGGCATGCACTTTCACACAAAGTCCTGCATTTGATCGTGGACATGCATTCTGGCCCCAAACAATCACACAAGCCTGATCCCGGAGAGATGCGAAATTTAAATAAAGCGCCACCCTGCGTTAAATCGATTTTCAATAGCGTCGTTCGTCTTATTTAGAGCAAGCTTCGAACGTAACCCGGAAGTAAGAAGGCTTTGAACTGAAAGGAGTGACATCCTGATCCTGCTTCGCTAATTTTTACCGGTACCGGTATATTAATCGGAATTTTCCGCACGATCCGTAGTTTTCCGAACCTTTCGACACAGAATTGTTTCGTTTGTCGGCATAGTCGAACATCGGAGGTTTATCCCGCTACTGTACAAGTAGTAATATATTGGAGAGGGGTACATGATCTTGCCAAGGTGTAATTACATGTATTTGTGTATGGAATACTGACCATAGCTTCCATGACTGAATTCTGTGCTCCGTAAATTTAGTAGGTTGAAGTTTGCGGTAAACCAACAGAGATAAACGATGTCGGACAGACTGGTGCACCGGATCGCCAAACCCGCCGCGCAGTACAGGCTGTACTGTTTCCCCTGGGCGGGAGGAGGGGCTGGCTTTTATGGACAGTGGGGGAAAATCTTTCCAAGCACTGTTGAGGGTAAGTGTCGTATTAATTATAGAGGGGCAGCGCAGTGGTGTGGTATAAAATTCTAGACCTTACGGTGAAGACTCGCGTCGTGAATTACTATGGTCTCACCTTCTGATTCGTATGGTTTGCAGTGTTGGCCATAATTGATTTGTATGTAGAAATGCAGGAATGTGTCATTGCAATTTGTAATTTTTCCAGAAAACTTTCAGAAAAGACTCAGATCAAGACAAGTAGAAGACTCAGCCATTTCAAGAAAATGTATCACGGTCCATGGTGTCACATATATTGGTAATTTTTTTTCTCTACATGAGAGTAATGCTGACTCAAGATTTTTTTATAAATGCTTATGATATTGTGTCATTATACATAAATCTCGTGGCAACAAATGATACTCATTTTTAACTATATCAACTCTATAAATTGCATTTGGAAAGGGTAGGTAGTGATGCATATTCTCAGAAATCTTGACTGAAATTGGAGCACCTAATAGGCTACACAGACACCCATTGTTGAATTCAAAAACCTCACCAGACTCAATGCAAACTGAAATACATACCAGTATGCCATTATATTGAATTTCTAAATTGGTCAAAACCTACATGTAGAGAAGAAATTATGCTTCAAAAGAAGTCAAAAATGAGAATTTCCTCAACCTGTGTGAAGATGCCAAAGTTTGCATCTGCATCAGTACTTTTATGCAGTCACATACTGTAGCAACTGTACAGTTGAAAATGACAGTTTTTTAAATGTTTCCAAACTGCAATGACATGAATATTTCTATCAATAAATATCTAATATTTTGATTTGTTGATATTAATCACTAGTTTATTTTTGTTTTAAGTGTTTCTTGTTTTTTAATACATTCATTGTAAACAGACTTACACAAATCAAGTTACATATAGAAATATTTGAAAAGCATGTATTGCAGAGAGATCATAATATTTTTTGTACACTGAAAATCGTTATTGTACCCTCTAATAAGTATTAAACAATCGGTAAATCGTGAAATCATTTTAAGATATTAATGTTCTGTTGGTTACCTACTGAGAATTTTAAAAAGGAAAGAATGTTAAACCTTTTGCTGTTGATAAAATCTTTGTGTTGTATTACCTCCAATTTATTTTATGTACATCTTTAGCAAAGGGAAGTATTATAGAAAGTCATGTACATCATTATACTGGGAAATCCGCCACTTGAGGGCGCTCTCTCAGCTCCCAGGTGGGAGCGTTGAGAGCATCTTTGAGCGACAGATCTTTCAGTCTAGTCAATCTTCTGGTATATGTCTCACTCTTTCCACACAGTGTGTTCCATAAGGTTACCAGGCAGGGAGTCAAGGTATGGAGAACCACGCTATGAAGACGCAGCGACTCTTGTCAAGGAAGTAACACAGACGCTGCTGCCAGAATTCAAAGAGACACCGTTTGCTTTCTTTGGACACAGGTACAGTATCTTGTTCCTGTGTATCATCATTTTTTAATCTTTATTACCTTCATTATTATTGTGGTGGTGACAACAAGGATGCTGATGATAATGATGAATATATAACTTTGTGGTGTGCCCAGCAATTTAAAGACATTTTGATGATATGCATATTGATTTTAATCACAGTAGTGACAGTGGTTGCCATGATGACAAAAAATGATGATAGTGGTGGTGGTGATCATGATGACAGTGAGTGACTGTGTTGGTGTTAGCATCCTTTTAATAAAAATCCTCAAAACATGTTTTTGATGCTTTTCAAATAATTTACAGCATGGGAGCACATCTAGGATTTGAAATTGCAAGGTATCTGAAGGAGAATCACAAGATGGAGCCACTTCATTTGACAGTGTCTGGAACATCAGCTCCTCATGTAAGTCACAAGTTAGTATACATGCTGCATTTGCCAAAATAGTTGGTTGCGAGAGGATATAATTTCAGATCCACCAGTCCACGGGCTAATAGCCAAAATAAATCACTAGCCAACTCTCTGTACAGAATATTTAGAAGTTATTACCTAATATTGCCTGTTCCTGTGTCATATTAGCATGAGAGCCATTTGTTGTGCAAGGGAAAATACTCTATAGTAATTTTTCAGGATGACACTTTGAGGTCACTTTGTCCATCAGAAATTTTGGCTCATTTTGCAAATATGTAGTTGGTTAGATCTGTGGAAGTTATGGAATAAGGATCGTACACATGATGCCTAAAGAAATGCCTAAAGAAAATTGTAATGTATTTTGAACTATATAACACTTGTCATTATATCTGCTTTTGCAGAAAAAGTTTTAAAAGTGACAAAAAGAGAAGAAGGGTCCTCCTTTGATAATGTCAGTCAGCAAGATTCAAGATTAGCAGTATAGTTAAACAGCATGGTAGAACAAAAAAACTTAGTGCAGAATGTAGGGTCTTGAAACAGAAATGGAGAGTGTAATTGTTCTAAAATCAGTGTTTTCATCCTGTAGTCACAGTAAAATGGCAGAAGTAAGATCTTCATCACTGTACACAAAAACACTGAGTCATGTGAAAAAATATTTCAGTCATTTGTTTTCACTATTTTTTACCCAAAACAGGAATTTGTATGGTTTCATTCAGTTTACAGAAACTCATCTGAATATACAAAATTTATTTATAAATTATTTATCTTCCAAAGCATTTTAGTAACAGCATTGTGGTATCACCTATTGTTTACAGTCAGAACTACGTAAGGCAAATACGTCACATTTATCCAGGCTGCCTGACGATGAATTCACAAAGAAGATAATTGAGATTGGCGGCACACCTAAAGAGGTCTCAGACAACAAAGAATTGATGAAACTTTTCATACCAACATTAAAATCAGATTTCAAACTCATAGAAAATTACAGGTTAGAATATTTCTTTATAGTATAAGTAAAGAGTTTTACACCAGTACTTTTCTTGTGTAAATTCAAGGAACAAAGCTCTGCAATTTAGAATGAGGAAAAGTGAAGGTTTATCATCAAGTTGATTTATCATCAAGCCCTTTGTTTCCAACCACAACCAGAAGAAAAGATATTTATCATTAAAAGTACAATGTGTGTTTCTTGCGGTCTTCAGCATGCCAGGGGGGGTATAGGTTGAGGGTTTGCGATTCCAGAGGAGACAATCAGTATTCAGTGACCCCAAGCTGCCAACAATGCGAAACTTGTAATAAGATCATGAAGCAAATTTCTTCAAAATCTCCACAAAGTTTAAAAGGGAAGATGAAATCGAAAGGATTTTGGCAATTTCCATGTTAATTTTATAGGATTTGAACAGAATACTGATACAATGTAGAAAAATATGTAAAAAATATTAAAAGAAATGGTATTTCAACTGTTCTTGTGTTTGAATTTATCAACCAATGTCTGACCTTCACAGATCATAATGTTTGAATGTAGAGTACATATAACTGTAGAAAAAAGGTTCGTTGACAACCCACATTACCCTCACATTTTACTACATTTTGTCTGCTAAAGACAAATACAAAAATACACAATACACAATTGAATTACATCACTGTCATGGTCTAGCCAAAACTCATTGTTTTCACTGATGACTCTTGACATGTTTTCAGGCAAAAGTTAAAAATCACGCTTCATTCAGTTGTATTGTGTTGTTTACTGTTACAGTTGTCATTTCTGTGTTTCCGTCTCACAGCTTTGAATATCCAGCATCAGGTCCAGTTCTTACTTGCCCAGTGACTACTTTCGATGGCAGTGAAGACAGACCACATGATATGAAAGGTGTGTTGATTATCAAGATGACTTTGGTTGCCAGATTCTAGTTGTAGCCGATTACTTTGTTGCAAATCTTCTGGTTTCTGATGTTTTAAGTCGATCAGAGTTGGCAGCTTTCCTTTGTTTATAAAGATACATCAGACATCCTCATTTCTGAATGTTAATTTACCACTTTATTTTTTTTCAACAGCCTGGGGAGATCTATCGAAGGGTGACTTTTCATCGTATGTGTTGCCAGGTGGTCATTTTTACCTCTTTGATAAGGACAATCAGAAGAAACTGGCGGACTATTTGACTCAGATATTCCATGTCAACGATGCTATGGATATTGTGTGAGAGAATGCAAGATGAGCAGAGTGCTTCCTTTGTTATGACGTGATTTCAAACGATCTCTAAGTACTACCATTGATATTGAAAATGAATATGTGTGAAATTTTAGATGAAATGCATCAATATTGTATAGTTTTACTGTTTGATGACTACAGTGATGATCATGTAATAAGGCCACAGAGCACAATCTACATAAAAAATATGCAAAACAACTAATTTGTCCAAATTTCTGTCTGTTGAAGCCAATGTCACCAGTGTGTTTCTGTATTTAGTATCAAACCTACCACTGCGAGCATTGCTACAGTGTACCAGGCTTTTCTGGTCATTGAATTCCTGAATACACTTTGAGTCATTTACGATTGTTAGAGCATGGAAGACATCATGTGTGCATGGACATCTGTTGACAGATTGTTATTTCATCTATAAGTCAAAACAGTCAAATAAAACATATGATGACTATAAATTACTCAAACTGTCACAATTTTCAAAATGTTTTTTATATACTAATGTATCTGATTTGTCTTTTTTGTGGCATCGGTGTCATTTCTGCCTCTTAAATGCAGGCATGTACTTCAGCAATGGGTTATTGATATGCTTTTAACATCCTCTTTTTTCATGCATTTGATGATCTAAGTACTTTTCAGTGATGGACTACAGACAGCCATTATGATTGGTGGTATTACAATTTTGACAGTGAAATTAATACACATGTATTATCAGAATATATTTACTTGTTGTGGTGGGCACCACTAACCCTGCAATTTTTACCCATCCTCTCCCCATATCTCAATAATCCTCAAAAAACTGTCAAAAAATTTGTGAAATTTAAGATTGAATTTTCAGATGAATTTTCACATGATTACTACTGGAATTAGAAAAGTCTGTATCTTTTCATGTGAGACTTGGAAGTTGGAATTGCTTAATGGAATAAACAAATACTTTTGTCAAAACAGATGTGTTCTGGAAATATTTTCAACTACTTTGGCTTAGCTTTGCACTATTGCCAACACTGGTTGACAGTTATTCATAATTGTTCAATCAACCAAGTTTTGCTGTCAACTTGGTCCACCAGATGATAATTAAATCATTTTGTGACAATAGATCCTTCTTTTTCCATCATGGATAAAAACCATGAACTATTGGTACTACAGGCATTTCCCAGTAAATCTTCCCATGGTGAGCTGAAAGACTCATGTCACAAGACAGCAAATACATTGGTTTCTATGCCAGTGAAGGAGCTCCATGGTAAAGTAATTGCAACAAGGCATCTGGGCAGGTAAATTTGAAAAGCTACAGGCCCGGGCAAATCAGTACCTGAACTGAAACTATCTATCAGTAACTGCAAAATTTTACCAGCCTGGTCAAAAATTTATGTGCCTCAGGGATGTAGGCAGGGTATTATTTCATTTCATGCTGATACTGTGATGTCCACGAACAGGGATGTAGGCAGGGTATTATTTCATTTCATGCTGATACTGTGATGTCCACAAACGAAATTTAAAAAAACGGAAGGCAAAGTAACCAAGAAACCACTCTGCCAGCTCATACTGTCCTCCATATTATGCAAGCACAACAGCTTAAGTGAATAACTTTTGTGGTGTTATTATCAATCCCGATAAAAAATAAAACATTACAAAGGCACTTGAATAATAAACTTTATCAAAATGTAATCTACGAATGTGTCTACAAATTGTGGCACAACAGATGACTAAGTGTGAATGAGAGTTGATGCTGTAAGTACATGAAATTTGATTAAAAAATTCCAAAGGCATTCTCATTTGAAGAATAATAATACACTTTCAGTATTATATGAAATAAAATTTCTCTTTATGGAAAAAAGTAAACGTCTTCTCTGATGAGTATTGTCACAATATATCTATTGTGATAGAAGAAAGGTCTGCGTAAATTGTACAAATTACTGAGACATGAAAAACATAAACATCCAGAATTTACTATTTCCTGTATACCTGTTTGTAGTCAAAATCTGTAAATCTCACTGCAGGGGGAATCTGATGCTCCACTACAAAGTAAGGATACTGGCAAGTCAAAAGCTGGTCTGCAAACTCACAAAAACTTTTATCACAATGCTGTGTAGTTATCCTTACAGACATTTGCATCTTAGCAATAAGTGCAAACCATTTTCATAATCAATGTCATGTCAATTCATGTTTACATGATACATAATTTCTAGTAATACCACAAAACTGCTTGCAGTTGTAGGTTTCCCAGTACAGTGAGACTATTAACACATGTTATACCAGTGTGTACTACAGGAAATGTAAGATATGCTAATTATGTGATAACAGAAATTTGAACAAAATTCTATTCAGTTCCAAAGTCTTTACTTTGATTTCTTTGTGCCAGTCACAAGGGAAGAATTGCTTCAATGTACAGTTTAGACAGAAATAATGTGTTTTTGCAAGAGAACCATTCTGTGTAACTTTTTAAAGAGAAAGGTTCAAAGACAATGTAATGTTCAGTTTTAACCACTGTCTCTCTACTCCAGTGGTGGAAGAACAATGCGTTGGCTTTTCCATGATTTTTCCAAGTGAGTAATGTATATGTGCATTGTATCACAGATGAAACTCTACCCTTCTTCACATGCACAGGATTGCTAACAATAGGTTTCTTTGACTTTTCAAAATTTAGCCTTTGCATCATTTTCCTAAAATTTCAGTTTTGATCTTGATCCTGATCTCTTGGTTCATTTATTTTAATTCTTGGATTTGGAATGTATTTGTTGCAGGTGAAAATTCCCAATTTGGTGCCATAATGCACTGTCATCTTTGTTCAGCAGTAATTGCTGCTGATTATCTGAACTAGTCACATCTGCAGCAGGATGGAAATGGATCACATCCAGGCTTGCAACATGGTTCCAGCCTACGATCTTTAGGTTTATTAACTTGGCTTGTCCCCCATGTCATTGCTGCTTCAAACTTGATTTTCAATTTGTCAATATCTTGCAATATACTTGCATATTGTGATTTCATGTTCAGGTTGTAGAGTTCACCAGGGTCTTCATTCAGGTCAAAAAGGAGAGGAGGGTCGTGTTTGACTGTGTTGTTTGGGTGGCAGTCTGCGTCCGGGTTGTACATTCCTGACTGTGGGGAGCCCTCTGTGTAGTAATGTGCCTTAAAGTTTTTGTATCTCACAGCGTATGCACCGATCTTCTGCTCGGGAAACGCCGAGTAATAGAACATTGAATCACGTGGGCTCTGTGTTCAGTAAAGGGAAAAACAGGTTTCATTGATAAGTTCCTTGAATAGTAAACACGGATTTACGAGAAGACACGGCAAAACTGTCCTGGTGCAAACTCTATTGAATACTTCTGGTTTCAGAGCTGATAGTATGTTCAGTGTATTTCATAGATAAAAACAATCCTTTCACTGAAACGCAATGAGTCCATAAAAAACAAAGCACCCCTTTTGAAATTGCGTGTCTCCGAAGTTTTGAACTACTGGAATAATTTTATGCCTGTGTAATAGTTTTATCTAACTCCATTATGAT
>LD347235.1:131595-142191 GCA_001465055.1 Ptychodera flava | reverse complement strand
GATTTTCAAAACCAAAACAATTAAAACTTTCAAATATCACTTATTTATGAATAATATTGAACACAAATGAGTAACAGCATGACAATGTACAAATGACACATACACACCTTTCAAACTGTTTGATATCAGTAAAACTGAGCTCATGGGGTGTCTTGAAGAACCCTCCACCAAAGTTGGTAAGATGGTTGCATTTGCAGTGAGTGCTGTCATAACCTGATGACTCCACAGTCTGGCAGCCATCAGTGGTCCATGTGTCTGTCATGGGACTCCAATACAGGCATTCTCCCCACCACACTTTGAAGGAGTAATCCCGACTGGTCACAGAGTCAGGTCTGTACTTGTACTGACCAAACTCACCATCCATGATGCCTAAGTAGTACGTACCTGAGTCTGAATGGAACAAAGGGAGTTTTTGTAAATCTTCAGATTACTTCTTGTGGTTCTGGTTAATTTTTCTTCTTTTGAACAAGGTTGAAAGTGAGTCATTTTTTGGTCAATTTTCTTCAAAACATTTAGAGAATGCCAGATGGGAGTTTTGTAAACACTGTTTGAATTCACAGCTTTAAGATAGGATCCTCAATACTTGGATTTCACAGCTAATGTGTTAATATGCTGTTCAAAATGTGAAAAGCAAGCTATAAAATCTCATTCTGCTGAAATGACGTTTTAAGTTTTCCCAGAGAGATATGGACAATGTATGGTATTCTATTAACATTTGATAATCTGAAATAAAGTGGAAATGATAAACACTTACATAGACTTACTTATCTTAATACCCTTGAAACTATTTTTTAATGTATTTTCCATGATCAAAACTAAAGATCAAGTAATAGACATTAAAGCAAGGATACTTACTGTTAAAGTAGCCAGCTGGTAGATACAATTTCATGTAATTCACATCCTCATCAAACGCCCTCTGGAACATATATTCATATGGCGTTGGTGGGTCACCATACCTGAAGATTGCAAGACAAGTGACAGATGTTTAAACACTTTTGTGCTCTCATTATGTGCAAAATAGACAGATCTTGGACAGTGATTTCTTGATTATTGCATGTACAGGCACTTGGCTATGTGCAATACAGAAATGTAAATCTCTGAAACTAGGATGTGGAAGTGTGTGCATAAACATGCTGATCCTCTTTTACAATACAGAAATTCACTTTTTGCAAAAAAGATTACTGTTAAGATAACATACAGAGTTACTACTTTTTGTATGGTAAATAGGCAGTCAATCAACCAGTACAAAGCTACTTGGCAAGCAACATCTCTTTCAATAGTAAAACTCAGTGAAGAAGATATTGTACAAACAACAAAAACCTTCTCTGTATATGACTCAGAGGTTTTGTCTGCTTTACAAGTTCACTTTCCACAAACTGTGAAGCTGACTCTGTAAATTCTTGAATAACAATGCCACTAATATCACATTGCAATTGATGTATGTAACAGATTCAACTTCTGAAGAATAAAGTTCCACGAATCCAAGATTATAATAGAATGAATGGAAACATACTGCAGGTAAAAAACCTGGCAATATTGTGACTCAGACATCATCACATAGGAAGTTCGGTATTCTTACCTCATGACGATTTTGATTGGAAAGCCCCTCTTTTCAACAGGTACCAGTTCTATGATGATATGTAATGACTGGTCCATATTTGTGGTACTGACATTGAACTCATGGTAATTCATGTACTTCTTGTTGAAGGTCAAGTTACTCTGAACTTCATGCTGGATGGCAGAAAAAAAGTTTAAAAAAATAGTCTGAGTTGGTGACTCTGATGTTATTGCTGAATAAATTATGCCTATCACTAGAAAGGTGTAGCACTCACTTTGTGGCAACTATTTTATACTCAGTCTCATAGATAATGAACATACTTTAGAGGACCAAATGGGAACAGACAGCAAGTCAAAGTTGGCAAACATGTCAGAAAAATAGCACTATTGTTTCTTTTCCCTCTGGTAATTTATGCTTTAAAATACTACACAAAGAAACTATCACAAACATGTCTTTTACCAAAGGACATTTTCAAAGATGTCTGATCACTATCTCAACAGTACTTTTGCTTTGGTTTGGTTTGGTTTGGTTTGTTAACTTTCTTTCCATAATTTAGTTCAAATTCAAAACTTTATTTTAATTTAATAATTACAATTTGTACAATCATTCAATCAATTCATATATATTATGTGATGGATTACGCTAAAAAAGATTCAATTTAAAAATTTTTTTATTAATATAAATAGGAAGTAGCCAGCGTGAGATTTCTCTTACCTCTTGTGGTTTCCTTGGTATGTGCATTGTGATGCCATCTCTCATATGCTGGATCTTCAAATTGTCTCCCAAACAACTGTGTAACTCCAGTGAAGAGACACTTGTAGCAATCTGTATGTAACAAAGTTACAAAATGTTACAGTGATTGTGTATCAACAATCTGAACAGACTTGCTTGTCACCAAATGCACATACGCTATTTAGCCTTGTTTGGAAAAACACTACAATGTTTGGTAAAAATTAGTCTCTTGAATAAACTGTATAATACTACAGTATATTAGCCTACTGGTTACCTTATCAGATGTTTGGCTCCATGTGTATGGGTTGCCAGCATAAGCTAGAAGCTGCACGCCATAGCAGTGCCTGGAAACACCGCCCTCTATCTGTGCCAGTACTTCATCCATGTTGCTTGGAAACTTAAACTCAGTGTCTGCCTTAGATACTGAGACGGACGACACCTGACTGTACAGACCACTGTAAATATTCATCTCTTCAGTTTCAATTTCCAAGGCTGCTTCTCCAATGGCAAGCAATTTCTGATGTGACTGAAAAAACAAGGAAACAAACAAATAAGTTCAGATTTCATTCCCTGCAAAGACCTCTGATTGTGCCAGAGAAGAATAAAAAGACTTGGTAATGAAAACTTAATGTTTAGCGGCAGTTTCAACAAAAGCCAGTAACAACCACACTGTGAACACGGAGTCTGATGTCCACGAGAATGCCAACTTTGCTTACAGAGCTTGATATGATTTTTATGACTTTTCTTCCTATGAGTGATTCTAACATTTACTTTAGAGTCTATGCAGCATTACAAGTTAGCATAATTTAGAGTCAACTCACAAAGAAGGATGAGTAACATGGCATTATTACAAACTACACCAGAGGATGCAAGAGAACATTAGCAGTCTGCGTATCGCCCAACATGAAGCAGAGGGGGATGTGATGTGCCAATGTCAAGTGTTTCATTTGCATTATTTTCATAATAATAATATTATTATACATCTATTGTTAGTAGAGTAGTGACTGTTTTTGTGCAATGTAACCATAACTTTTCTTGCGATTTCTAGTGCACCTATGCAATGCTATTGGGCGTGCCTCAGCAACTACAAGTACAGAGCATGAGACATATTCTGGTGATCATTCAAGGAGTCCATTGAAACCATCCAACGGTGAACACAGACGTAACCACAATATGCGATGCACTTGGGGTGCCTGGACATAGCCAATGCTACAGAATGCGTGTTCTTTATGGCGTTTTTTTAAGCAAATGCAAAATTCTATAGCTCTTGATGGTATATGTACAATAGCATCTAACTATTTTGCCATATTGGTTGCAGTACCGGATAGGATATTTATGACTTCACTTACTGTGAGTAAATCTTCAGTGGACTTCACAATGGTGACGACAATCAACTTCTTGTTGATTGGGGGTACAACGACGTAATTACCACTGGAGGCCTTCAAGAGATTTGAAGTGACTGCAGCAATGGTGTTCAGTATACTTTCACTGGTTTCCTTGGATAGATCAGTGGAGGACAGCACCACCATTGTCATCTTCTCCACCAACTCTGCAGCAAGCTGCATTGCTTTTACAGACAGCTGCAAAGGAAAGGAAATGATACAATGATGTCTAGATTATTACCATTTGGTTCAAGAAAACTCTACCCTATGATGTGGTCTTCCAACTTACACGGTTTTGAAATGAAGGTTGCAGTCAATTTAAAATGTTTTTAACTGTCTTAAAGGCCAGGGACTTGATCCCTGGGAATCAAGTTTGTTCTAGTCTGTGAAAGGATTATGGAGGTGTCATAGCCTTTTGTTTTCCATTAAAATTGTAATCTAGTAAGTAAATTTCCTGGCAAGACAATCTGACGCCTGATGACACAGGCCTTTAATCATTGCATATTCCTTATAAATTGAAATTGACTTTTTAAATGTGGAGAATATAAACTGTGATTCCTCCTTTTTGTTTTCAATGTTTGTGGGTGTAGATAATGGAAGACTCGTCAAGTACTTTAAGTATATTTGACAGCATGCAAAGCCTTTGAGGCACCTTAAAACAGTCAATCTTACGGAACACACGTAAGGCGTAAGATTTCACAAAAAGGTAGTAATTACAGACGTTTAATTCAACCATTTCAAAACAAGGATTTGATTCATCTGTATCATTTTCAATAGGGTGTGTGGAAATATGTACAGGGAAAGGGGGATGGGTGGAAATATGTACAGGGAAAGGGGAATGGCTATAATGAGAGGTAATATGAGAGCACTGAAATATTACTTCATCGAAATCCGATGGTTACAGATGTACTGTAAAAGTGTGAATAATTATCCATACCTCATTTGGTGATGCGGTGATTGTTACCAATATCGTGGCATACTGTACAACATCATTAGCATCTCGTAATGTGAGGAAATCAATGGCTTTCAGAAGCGCCAGTCTTATTTCTCGTCTCATCTGTAAATCCTGTGAAAGACAAGGGAAACATTTTTATGCAATCGGATATTCTGTACACTGGTTTTGACAATGTCAGAATTTCTCAAGGCGTTTGACAATGTCAGAATTTCTCAAGGTGTTTGATAATGTCAGAATTTCTTAAGGTGTTGACAATGTCAGAATTTCTCAAGGCGTTTGACAATGTCAGAATTTCTCAAGGCATCAAGAGATCAGGAAAACCACAACTCAATGCATACAAGATGTCTCAACTCCACTCAGGGGCATTCGAATATTCAAATTTTTGTTCAAAATCAACATCTGGGACCTATCATGCCTCACTGGTTTTAACTAACTTGGCCTGATGGTGAAATATGAACTTGGCAGGTCTATAAAAGTGTTTATGACACATACCTGTCTATAGGAGAAATTTGCAGGGTTTAAAGGGTCCAGTCTGTTGATAATTGAAGACACCATTCTGACATACAATTGAACACTTTGATCATCCCCATTCTGCATGTAGATAGATAGCTGACTGTCCTCACCAACAACATAACCATGTCTGAAAAGGATATGAAGGAGTATGCGTCGTATGAGTTTTCAATACCATCAACATTCTACATGTGGTTTGGTCATCACTTTACAGTGTTACCGATAAATTGAAACCTTAAGAAGACATAAGGTTTGTGAAACATATCTGCTAAATGTAAGATGTGTGCGCAAGTTTTCAAATATTTGCCTGAATTTTGAAGTGTGAAAATGTTGTATGGGAAGCTGTATGTCAAGCTGGTGAAGAAAGTTGCCAAATTGCAAACTGTAAATACATTTACTGTAAACTGTTCATAAACACTATTTCATTCAAACTCTACCAGACACAGCTCTTCTCCATCAATCTTATATGAACTCAAAACATATCCTATGTCACAATCCCCAAAAGTCAGGGCATCTTTATACAGAGTTAATGAACAAGCCCTCCAGGAAGGATGACCAAATAACATTTGGCATTTGAATTCAGCGAAAGCACCTATACTGAATGGATCAACTGTGAACCTTTTACAATATGAGCTGACTCAGACTAATGTAAACAAGACAAGGTGACTTACAGGATATTCTCTGCTGAAGTTGAACCAGACAGTGGTTTTGGAGTGACCTGGACAGCAATGGAACACACCTTAGTCTTGCCTCCTAAATTGTCAACAATTGCTATGTGCAGATACGCTGTTGAAAAAGCAGATCATTGGCAAATATTATAGCGAGCACATTCATAAGTATCAGATGTTAATTTCCTACAAGTAAATAACACATTTACAGAATTTTATTCTACTTCAAAAGTAGTGTTCTTGTTGTTTGTTTTGACAATTGAGGAAATCTTTTGAAATTAAATGGGCTTTAATCATAAGTTTGTTGGGAAAACTTTTGTGTCAAGAAGTAAATACTGCACAGATCAACTGTAAAAGTCCTTGTTGATATAATGTGAACCTCTCGCTTTACAGTTATACATGTACTTTAATCCTTGATATTATTTTAGGATTCACTGTAATCAAACTACTGAAGTTCGCAGAACGGCAGAGAACCAACTCCATCACAATATGCAAAGTTTATGTAACATGCATTTATGTGCACCTATAGCAGGGATGGAACCTCCAAATTCAAGATATTTATATTTCCAGAATTCTGATATCTCACCATTGTAGTCATCCTTGTCATCTCCGGCTGGCAGCTGGAAACTGATGATAGTCTTTACACCGTAATACAGCAACTCTTGCGATGTTTCTTGTCCAATGCTGTAGCTGATCTCATACATGAGTGGCAGGTCCTCATCGGTCCACTCTGGACAGTTGATGCTGAAAACTGTGTCACACGGTACACTTGCCCCACATTGGACCAGTGTTGACCTTGAAGTAGATGTTGGAAACTCCTTGTCTTTCAACCTTACCATCTGAAGAGAAAGGACAATATTGCCATGGTTGGACTTTGTACTTTTAAAGGCAGAGAAAATGTGATACTTGAAAAAAAAAAGTCCTTGCAAACTAAAATTACACTGATGGCAAATTTCACTCTTAGGGTAGAATGCGCCTTGGTGAAAGATATTCAGACTAAAAAACTTTCAGAATATTTTTTTGGTCTACCACATATGGGTCTCATTTTGAAGCTCATGGAGTAAATACAGTTTCCACCAGCTTATTTTTGTATCGAAATTTAATTTTTTCCCATAGTTAACACAGGTACGGCAGCCATTTTACATTTTAAATGTTCATAAACATCAGGTAGTTTGTTTCTCTAGCAACAAATTTTGCATTGTGACCACTGATTCTTATTCTTATTCTTAATTTCAAACAGGGGATAGTTCAAGTTTATGTAAAAAACTTTGAGCGAAAGTTAAAGTCTTTCAATTTCAAGGCAAAATAAACTGAGGTAAAGTTCACAATCCAAGTTTACAAGCTTAGTTCAGTCACTGAATGAAGAAGAGAGTAACCAGAAAAGTAAAACTCACTTGAATTTTTCATTGTCACTGCCAGTGAGTAGGTTCTTCCTTCATCCAACACTCCATCATTTATGACCAACGATTTCCCACCCAATCCTGTACTGGTCTGTGATGCCAACAGCTGAATCTCCTGTGTGGACTTACTGACCAGATGCACGTCTGGCAATGAGATGATATCCCCATCTCTAACTCCGTCCACATCACCATTGTCTCCAGTATCACCATTCTCATCTGTGTTGCCATTTTCACTGCCACCAATGGTATCCCCTGGTACCAATACACAAATATGCAGTTGATCACCATCATGTAAACAATTTACACACCATAAATATATGAAACACATGCAATAAAATATGAAAATTCAGATGCACTCAAAAACAGATGTGTACACTACACTTTACGGTCCAAATACACAAAAATGTCTTTTGTTGAGCTGGATTAAACATTTTGAACAGATGTTAATAACACATTAAATTTGATTCTGCCTTTAACCAATTGTTTTGTTCCTTTGTTCTATTCACTTAATTGTTTTTAGCAATCTACTCACCGTCTGTGTCTGTTCCACTTCCAGTACCACGTCCATTGCCTTCACCTTCACCAATGACTGTACCAGTATTGCCAGTGTCTCCAGATCCTTGGAAATTAACACAACATATATCCATTTAGTAAGAAAGTTCTATGCTGCTACACCAGTCTGTTTGATCATTGTGTAGTAATTTTCAAAAATCTGAGGAGGAGGCGGGGAGAGAGAGAGAGAGAGACAGATACAGACAGCAGACACAGAGAGAGACACAGCCAGAGAGAAAGAAAGACACAAACAGAGACAGGCAGAGAGAGAGAGAGAGAGAGAGAGAGAGAGAGAGAGAGAGAGAGAGAGAGAGAGGGAGAAAAGGGAGCTTACAAAATTTGCTCATAAACTCTATTCCATCAAAATTTGCTCATAAACTCTGTTCCATCACATCAGCAATACTTACCTCTACTGCCAGTGCTTCCACCTTCAGTAAGCTCTCCTTCTCCATAATCATACGTCTGTCCTGTGTCCGCGCCTGTTTCTCTGCCATTGGATTGGCCTTCAGCTAGGGTATCTTGCGGTGCTGTCGTGCCTTGGACTTCATAGGTATATTCTCCGACAGAGTCGTAGTCACCTGCTGAAAGATCTCCAGCAGGGATGATGTTGGATATGGGATCACCAGAATCCTGATCTGATCCTGGGTTGTATTGTGGATTGGTATCTGTTAGAAAATGGAAAGTCAGTGGTAACGTACTCAATTCAAAATTGTACTGAAGTGCTCTCTTCAAAGTATTTATGGAGGAAATTTCTTTGTGGAGTCTCGCTACCTATCCTAATATATGTTAAATTTTTGACATATTTTTGACTTGTTTTACATATCTTTTATTCTACTGTGTTCACTGAAAAAATCATAACCTACAACAAACACAACAAGTATGGATTTGCATATGTTCATGACCAAATACGCCACTTTAAAGGGAGCAGGTCATCCAATCTACTGCCGCACAACTTTCTTGTTGATAAACATTGCCTCTTCTTTGAAATTTGCAATGAATATTGAGCAAATAAGAAGCAAATTCAGCATTTGATGCATGTTTATAGTTCACTAGTTTTATAGCTTTCTAATCACTGCAAGACTTTGCCAAATAAACTTTGGTTACGTCTCTTTCTTTCTCAGCAGTTGCTTCAGTCAAGCTAACCATTTTTGGTACAGCCGCCATGTTAAAATTTTGGAAATGCACAAGGGATGTTGGGGTATGTGGTGCGTAGCAACGGACCCGTTGAATGGGTCCCATATACACACAGCTGCAAACAGGATGGCCCTCTCCTGTTAACTTCTTATTACTGTGCATTTTATGGCAATATGGCAAATACTGGCTATGAGATAACTTATACATTAAGAGTCTAGGAATCAGAGTATTTGTTTAATGTCTGTACTTTTTATCTTATCTCTCAATCCTGAAAACCAAAAAGAAAATTTCTAATCAATTAGAAGAGAACCTGACAGGTAAAAATAATTTGAAGTCACACAAAACTTTTTAGCATCATCTGAAATCAAAGCAAGCTACACAAAGTCTAGAGTGGAGATTTACAATACATACCAAGGTTGTTTGACAAGGTTGGCTGAGGAAAGGTTGTTGCCTCAGCTGATGTTGTTTCAGTCTCATTGGCACTGACCAAGAATTGGATATAGTCAGATCCATCAGCAGCAACGCAACGGTAGGATGCTGTAATGACAATATGATAGCATTATATATATTACATATACTTGCTGGTCTGACATGGCATGTTATACTGGCACTATCAAAGTACTTCATTGAGAAAAACTGACTTGGAGGAACCCTGCCTTTGCAAGCAGTTTGAGAGGAAATTCAGTGTGCTCAAGTGACTGACAGATGTGCTTTGTCACACCGTAAGTAAACACAAAATAACTTTTCTTTGTGAAAAGAATACACAAATTAACACATTGAGGGACAATGTGACTCTGTATAGTATTAGACTATTGCAGTGTCAATTTAGCTGTCTATGTATTTATCAGATGTGTCTATTGTATGTACCATGACTGATTTTTACTCAATGTTAATTTTTTTGTACTTCAAAGACACTGGATCATTTTCACAATACCGATATGTGCACATATGACTTCACAGTGGATAATGACACCTTGCAAAGTTTTTGACATGGTGCTTTGTGCAATCTGCTAATCACTTGAGATCAATTACTCACCAGGCAGAGTGTTGGTACCACTGCCATCCAACACAACAAACAATTCCCAAGTATACGTAACAGTTTCACTGCAGTCACCACACAGAGCACTGAAGGTGATCTTGTTGTTTGAATTGACATCAATGGCACACTGAGGACAGTCAATACCGGCTCTGAGATAGAATCAAACACAAACCCATTAGTATCACAGATGTCACTGATTCAGGAGACAGCAGTCTGGCATTTGTGTTTCTTTACTACAATCAAACTTGTTCACAATTTCTTGAAAAAACATAACTTTACAAAATTTTTTAGCACATTCGCAAAACTCGGCACGTCTTGAATGCTAATCAACAACTTTTGTTATGACTTGTGAGTGAATGCAGTAAAAGTAAGACTGAAAATCTCCTAGGGTAACTTGTATTGTCAGATGAATTGACGGAGGTAAAAAGTAATTGTTGATTTTCCATAAAATGAAATGGCAATAGAGACAAATCAGACTACAAAAACAACATTCATAAATTTATGAATACATGGCAAAGATAATATTTCAGTATCTCTGAAAACATGTTCATACTAATTCTAATCCATGAATTTTTCTAATTATTCACACTCACTCTAGAGGGCGTCCTGGGCCTATCTCAAGGACTTGACTTGTGTACGCATCAGCTCTGTCATCTATGCCCACTC
>LD347235.1:108575-119025 GCA_001465055.1 Ptychodera flava | reverse complement strand
TATGTAAGTTTTTCAAAACCCAAGGCTTAGTGGTGTAAGTTACAACTGCACAGTATCAATAATAATGTATGGTGCCATCTCCAAATATTTAGTGGCTCTGGTAACTTGTACAAAAAGGACAGGGTACTCCCATAGCCTTTATACATTTTGAGATCTATTGTTACAGAATGTCACTTGAACTAGAAAATGCATACAAGTTTACCAGTATGATACCAGTCTCAAATGAAAGATCGAAAATTACACAAACATCCCAGTGAAATATTAGGTCTAAGAGTCACCTATTTATTTATTACTTTTTGAAGATAAATAAACTCACCAAAATTATTGACTGTGAGAGTGACGTGATGAGTACTGTCACTTGAGAAGTTTTGGCCAACAACTGGTAGAGGGGTTCTGACTGTCTCGTCTCCAAATGTCCATGTGTACATAAGATCAGTACGCGTTGGAATTTCACCTGTATAAACATGACAATGAAAAAATGTTACAAAGTTTGCAAGATTCATTGAGCACACAGCATATTTGGAGTATACTTTGCTCAGGATGGTGTCATGTGTACTTTGTCCGTAATCAAATATTATATTCCAAAAGAAAAATTTCTTTCCTTGTCGGACAAAAAAAACATTGACTTGCTTGTAATCTGAGCAAGTGTATGAATTTCTACGTATATTGCATCACAGAAATATGAAATGTAATTGTTCAGAGTTACTTCAAATGAATGCACAAATGATTCAAATGCACAGCAAAGTTGTGACACTTTCATAAGCGAATTGATAAGACCAAACATTACTTGGAAATGTGAAAGATTGATTTACTTTGGCAAAAATGCAATTTCTGACTATAGATCTACTATTGTCATAGTTTGGTATATTGAGTGTATGGCTCAAAGACTTTAATCTGGTCAATCAACTTACCATCCACTATGGCAACAAGAACAGTCTCTTCATAGGGTACCACTTCTCCTGGAATATCTATGGAAACTGTCCCAATATCCTCTTGCACCAGGACGTTAATTGTACTTGATTCTACAGAAATGTTATTGTATGCATACACTGTGACACTGTGCACACCTGAAGTATTGAAAATGTACCTGACTGTGTACAAGCTGTCACTGTTTAAGAATCCCTGCGCTGACATGCGTCCATTTCCAATGTCTATGTCGTACATGACATCGGTTCCTTCAGAAACAGAGACAATGATTTCTGTAGAATTGCCTAGTTTCGTGGCCTCTCCACCTCGCAGCAGCAGTCCTTCAACAGGGTCCTGCACAATGAAATGTTCCTCTACAATTTCCTGTCGAGTGCTGACATAGTTTTGGACTGTCACAACTAAATCATATCGTCCACTTGAAGAATAAGTGTAATTTGCTCTTTCCATGGCTGCGAAACCATCAGCATGTAAAGTTTCTGTTTCAGGTGGGTTGAATTCGTAGCTACCGAAATCCCAAACAAAATGGACATCCGTACCACGTTCCAGTGATGCAATCACCGATACATGATCACCTGTCATGACTACTTCAGGGCCATCAATGTGGACCAGAAACCCATCAATGCCTTCTTCTACTACAACCTCGTAATCAGTGATTGCATAACTAACAAGATTTGAAACATTGACACTGATAGTGTACAGATCAGGTATCAAAAAGGTGTATGTCAAGATATCTTGTGTCAGTTCAACTGAATCTGATACATTCACGGTTACTCCCGTGATTTGCCATTTGTAAAGCATATGTTCAGTGTCGGAGAAGACATCGACCGTAAAGTTAGCTGGTTTATTTATGTCTTGCACAGGGTCACAGATAATCAGTGGTTGTTCGATGGAGTCTTGGACAAAAATTGGCTGAGGTAAATGAGTGTGTTCTGTGTCATCATGATCACTTTGTACTGTAACTGTCACATTGAAATATCCAGACTCAACAAAGACATGGTCGAACATGAGATTCAAATTACAACCAATGCCATAATTTGAAACTACTTGCAGATGGGATGGGTCAAAGGTCATGTCCATGTTGGATCCATCTAAAATGTGCTCATATTGCAGACCGTCACCAAAATCCACATACATGGTGGTGTCTTTGCGGTGAGCTGTCACCATGGTGACAACAAAGCTGACAGTGTCATAATATAACTTGTTGAAGTAAGATTCACCATCCACCAAGCTCAGAGAGACGTTAGATACAGTCTTGTCAACAATAATCTGTGAAAAAAAGGAGTAAAATATCATCAAACATAAATATTCACCTAGTGCAAGATGTGAGGTGTATTAGTATTCATTTATGCAAATTTTATTTAGGAACATTGTTTCGTTATTAATCTTTTTTAATAATTCTTTATCAAAGTAGAATATTCATGTGCATTGCATCTCGCATTGTTTATAAAAATGGCATTAAAAATTAGTCAACTGTTAACTGACTGAATCATGTTTGTAGGAAAGAGCGCCCTCACAGGTCACTTCAGGTAGAACATGTCGCATTCTACCGAGTACAAACTGCAGAAGTAGTTCAGACTGGTACACAATCATCTAGGTATTAACTATCTTCCCTTTTCAAAATCAACTTCATCAAAACATGTTATTTTCCTTTTTTAAATTCTATACATCTTGTACCAATTTGAATTTTTTATGTAGATTTTATGGGTTGAAACAGGTATAATGCTATGAAAAGGAGACTTGCCACAGACACATCTCCAACACTAAAAACCTTTCAATGGTAGAATACAACACCTGTTAAACAAACTTTTATGAGATTTAGCATGAATTACAAAATTCTTCAACTGCTGAATGTCCTATTTATAAAATTTTATTACACACAGTACAATACTGATTTATGCCTCTGGAATTCTATTCAAAGGCAAATTATTTTCTTGGTCTTTGATATCGAGTTGACTTGAATCGGCAAAAAAGTTAAGAGTACATTCTTGAATTCTTATTCTACAAGACTTATTTTCTGTTATGTATAGCCAGTTACTGAAGCTACTAAGTACAACTGTTTGTTTGCATAATTTGTGAACAAATTTTTCATCAAAATTAAAATCAAACACTTCTTGGAACAATTGGGTACTATATAAAGTATTATTGTTATTTTGCATTGTAAAGTGGGTTTAGTATCTGCAAATTGCATGTGCATAATGTTATTGTGACAAATTTCTTTGATTTTTTCAACCATATCCTGTATGAGTGTGCCTTGGTGCTTGGTATGTCATTAGACAGAGCTTATACAAAGACAATTAAAATTTATAACGGGAATTACCACATCAGGTACCATAAACCATGTTTGGACTTTTTACTGGACTTCCAAAAAAAAAGGAATATAATATGTTCAACATTTGCTAGCTTCAGCTAAAAGATACTGCCACATCTTCCTCCCCGCTGTGAAGGATCTTGTTTTTTTTGGTGATGATAGTATACACAGAGGATCCCTGGGTTGAGTGTGTATGTAAGATAACAAATGATCTTAAGAAATAGTCCATACAAGGCTGCATACTAGCAAATTATTGTAAACATTTGAGAGTACAAATATAAGTGCATGCAGCCTTAACCACTAATTGAGTAAACTGATAAACACCATGATAATACTACATTCATTACTACAACTTTCATAATTGTCATACTTCATTTAACCCGTTGGGTGCTGTAATTTTTTCCACGAAAACTTTAGTACAATATTTCACCAATTTTTATGAAATTTTCTGTAGTTTTTTGATAATTTTGGACCAAGTGGACATCACATTTCATCGGCTACATTGTTTTATCAACATTTTGGCAAAAATCTGAAAAAAATTGACTGGGGTATACTTTTTATGGGCGACAAAAAATTGACTTTGGCGCTCAAAGTGTTAACTTTTTGACATCTGTGGATAATTCTACTGCCATTAGTTTGCACCCTGCCTGTTCCTTTGTCATCTACGGGTACTTCAAAGACTGTATTTTCATACTTGATGACTTACATGTAGCATGCCAATGACATAGCATGTGTATGTAAACACATGAATTTAGGAGCGTCAGAGTCAAGTAGGAACACAGAGGGCTCTTCTGTCATCAAACAATGTGTTCCGTTTTTCCACCCCCTGTACTCAGCCAATTGTTGATACCTCATACTGATCACAAACATGTCTTTGTAAACATAAACATCTTCGGACTTTCTGGAGACTGGATTCCTTACTTGTATACACACAATGTTGAATGAATTGTATTAAAAGACTTAAAACGGGTTTTATTTACATGTACACTGAATTCATTGCCTGAACAGCAACAGGTCTTTTTAACAAGCAATAAAAGGACATCACTTTTATTTCATTGTGCCTCTTAAAAAAGACCAGTTGGCACAATCCATCATTTCCACAAGGTCTCGAAGAATTTAAAATCCTTCGACTACAGTTGATATGAGGATCTTCAATTTTTGAATGTATAAGCAAGCAACCTAAAACTGATTGCTGGAGGGGGAACTGTTTGCAAAAACCAAAGTTCAAAACCAATCTGGAAAAGTGAAAAGGTTGAAGTCCCACACTTACTATCAATTTTCAACTTTGCAGAGATTACAAAGTTGGTATTATCAATTTGCAAGCACCATTCATCAATTGCAGAAATTTGGAATAAGACCGCAGTATAAAATGAAAGAAGATCTGTGATATCCGATGAAGATGGAACGATATCACTGAAACAACCAAATCTGGTATTCTCTTCAAATTTACAAGTGAATGATAAGGCACACTACTGTATTGCTAATTTGCTGACAATCATTCGAACATCAACCGCATCATCTTGCAAGCTTTGTCACAGCTGTCTGAGAAGCTATTAGGTTTTCTGTCTCTGACTCCGGGAGTTTTAACCCTTGTACAGTGAATATTATCCATCTATGTTGGTACAAGCGTTATCAAAGTATCTGAAATCTTAAGTACCACTTCAATTCAATTTAGTTTATTCCAACTGACATTCCGTCAGGATGTTCAATTTGTCAAACAAGGGGATGACAAAGTCATTCGGAAAATATGATCCAGATATTAATCACATTGCGAGATAAAATGGAAATGCATTATAACTTATAAACAGATACGCAAGGACATTTTGATAATCCTAAATTATGTTTGTAACATGAGATTTGGGTTTTACAAGCATGAATTCATTTCCTTACAGTGCAGGTGGTACAGTACATTATAAAGCTCAAGAAAATCATTTGAAACATTATGCAAATCATGTCCCCTAATCGGTTGGTTTCCTGCGGTGAATTGTTCACAACTATTCACACTGACATCTGAAAGTCAACCTGCTCCCAAGAATGTGATTATTATTTTGACATTTTGCTCAATGGCAAACTGAGCTGGAGTGGTCAAATTCAACAAACACCTAGCTAAAGATACAGTGAACCAATTCTGGCAGCCCTAACAAAATGAACTGATGAATGGGTGAATCAATTTTGTAAAGTTTTCATTTGATAATAAGGAAAATATAAGAATGGTTTAGTTTATCTAATCCATTATATGAATTTTCCTTTGTTCAATTTAAGCTCTGCATTTTGTTTTCAGGGTTTTCATGAAAACTGTGAACGTTTTCAGGGGGTCATTCCTTTGTGAAAACTAAATGAAATGACAAATTTACACTTCTCAGTCTGAAGGAAAATTTTCATCATTGACCTTGCTTTGGAATTTTATCAACTGGAAACTTGTGTTGTACCCTTTGTACTTTCATGTAATGTTGCAGAGTGAAGCCCTTTCACAGATACAGCTTAAGCAGTTAAGCAATAAAAGTGCCAATGAAAATCTGAACAGAAAAATGCCTTCACTATAAGCACACTTGCTTGTAATGGTGCTTGATGATTCCATTAAACATGATTATGCCTGCTTCTTGTTTCTTTATCTGCCGACAAACATAAAATACATATAGACTGAATGATCTACTGAGTTGTTTCAGAACTGTGCCAGACCTATAAAAGAGATCTGTATGTATGCATGAATGAAATTTCCCGTAACTCTACACCCTCTGGGACGTCATATGAAAATACCATGACACATAACATAACGTCATTGATTAATAAATGTATTCACATCTGGTTTGTCACTCAGATGCCACATTTCCCAATGGAGACAGCTTTCTTCCCCCCAGTGGACCCTGAAAACTTGTCTGAAATTTTAACCGCATATAATCCAGACAACAAATCAACAGAACCAGTAACACTTTTATGGTTCCCTAGTGAGGTCATCTTTGGGTCATGCAGACAAGGCTTCTGTAAGAACTTTTCCATTTTTATAGCATTGGAAGGGCAAGACGTACACGCTAAATGGTGGTAGCAGAAGTTGGCTCTTTTCAAGTCAACTCATTATAACTTGAGATGACAGTCTCAAAAGTACTGGATTATGGAAATTTAAAGAAAGTTCTTCGGAATCCACAAACATCGAGATATTTGTTCATTTCTTACAACATGTTACATCCATACCGGTTGTGCTATCTGGGAATTCTTTGCATTCAAACTCTTTTTCGAATCTGTTTAGTATTTCAAACTCGCGATGGAATTACTGACCATTCATCATCCTCTTTCCTAAAAGATGTAACAAATTTCACAACGTGACCTGATCACCCATCCAATTCCATATCAATAGGTCCACAATTACCATTGATTACAAAGGGTTTGGGCCAAACCACATTGGTGAGGGGTAAATCTTCGAATAAATCTACACATCTGGTGATAAACTCTTTCAGGCACAAGATACAGTTTGAATGACATCATTCAGCTAGTTACATGGTGACTAAATTATTTCAAACACAGTAAGGTTGTGACTCACTGGAAAATACTTACAACAAGCAGGTAGATGATTCTTATTATCATAATCAGCATAATATTTTTAGCAAATCATGAACAACTGCACTATTTCAACAGTTTGCAGTGTTCAAATAAACTGACTCTCATAATATGGCATGGAAATCTTCTACAACATCAAACCATGTTGGAGGGAAAGTACTTGCAACAGAGATATTGCCAAAGGTTGCATTAAACCTGGGCTTGGTCAAAGGTTGGTAATTATTGATAGAAATATCAAGACACGTCAGCTTTGACTCTGAGCAGTAAGATAGTTGTAATATGTTTGTAAGAGGGTATTTTTAAATCACTTGTTATTCTTACCAAGTTGTAAAATAATATATCTCATTAAATCTAACAACTTGATATCTAATAAAAACAAGGGGCTACGATACCTACCACATACATCATCCCCTCTATGCTTCCAAGACTATTTGATACTTCTACCCACACGCTGAATAAGCCCATCTCCGAAAATGTATGCGCCTGGAATAACAAAAGTAGAAGAAATATCAACATTATACATGCAATGGGTTACACACCATACAGCCTCTATTTCTATATTTATTGATCAGTATATCCATATACTAAATGAACTAATATAAAATTACAAACTTTCCCCTGGTAACAAACAACCACATAAAACAGAAATTCTCTTTACCGTTTACTGGATTGAACATTAGGTTGCAAAAATATGTTTTTTAAAAAATGGAATCCTGAGAGAAAATGATGATTTCAATGACACAATGAGTGTCTTATCAGAAACATGAAACAACATCTTTATACTTGACTTACAATGAAACCCGTATCACAAATGGCAATTTCTCAAACAAGCTATAAATGCTGAATCAGCATTTTCAGTAATTCAAGAAAAACTGCGCAAAAGTAAAATTTCAAACAAAGCCGGCATAATTAGTTTTTCCGTCACTTCTTGTTAACTTTTTTGTTTTTCTTCTTTCATTTCACTTTGTGTCAAACTGTGTGATATAACAGTGAAATGATAAATGACCCATGTTTTGAAGTTTGGACCGACAGAGTTTTGAATGACCTCGACTAGGGAACATGATATCCTATCTTTTTATCACAACTGACAAAAACTTCACCACAAATGTGCAGAAAAAGAAAAATATTTTGATCTGTTTTACAAACTCTGCAATTGACCCTGTCTGAAGACAGACAACAAAAAGCTGAACTCTTGTTTCTTTCAAAGATCCACATACAATGCCTCTGGGCTCTTGTTTTGAGCCAAGATTTCTGCATGGTTAGTTCCAGCTTTTTTTCTCACCATAAACTGCACTGGTCGTGTTGGGTTTATCTTTGGAGAGTAATGATGTCAGTGGAAATTGGTAGGGATATCAGGTGTACCGGCCCACCAGCCATGCAAAATTAGAGGGCATCTGATCACAGCGAAGGCCAGGCCTATGACACTATGACATTTATTTTGCAGTGGTATATAGAGATCCATTAATGCTTTCGTAACTCTAAGTTACTGCTAAGAAGACCACTGCCTAAAGATTTACAAACCCAATTTAGTCAAAGTAGTTAGCCCATCAATTACTTAGAAAGGAATGGGTGTCTAATTTGCCAAATACTTATATCGCATGATCCCGTCAAAGACAACGATTTGCAGAGATTCCTGGCCAATAGTAAAGAATAGACTTTCTGAAAAATTTGGGAATAAAGTGAAGAACATGTAGGGCAAACTGAACAGTTTATGAGTGTACATCAGAACATCCAAACAAGCACACAGATGTAAAATTTTCCTGTCGTAAATACTTTTGTACCTTGGAATATTTTGGCAGGAATGACAGGATACTCAATAACTCCAAATGCAGAAGCCAAAATATCACAAAAAGATCACCAAATGAACAAACTTTGAGACTTTGTTTTGAAACACAGTTCTCCTATCAAGAAGTCTTGTCTCCAAAAGCTGGCAATTAAACTTACCAGTACTTTGTCATCCAAAGATAAAGTTATTACTCACGCTTTCCCAATGATAATTCAAATTTTGAAATTTTCTTCATTTGGAGAATAAATATCAATCCTTATTAAATGCATAACCCATCCAATGTAATATTTTCATAAACATTTCTGATGAACACTGTAGGGCTTTCACAAGTATTAAGTATTGATCAGGTCTGTACCTTAAATTATTGATTCTTACTTCCTCCACCTGTTCACCCCCACTTTTGGCTTAAACAGGTCCACATACCATTGATAACGATAGGTTTTGGCCAAGCTATGATGATGAAAGGGTAAACACTCACCTGTATATCCTCCATGCAGGCAATCCCTGTACATCCAGTCTTTGTAGATGTGATCTGGTTGCCATCATCGCTGAACTCCCACTTGAAGGTCAAGTTGGCACCAAAGACTACACTAGCCTGGAACTCAATCTCTGTGTCCACAAACCCTGAGACAGTCACTGCATCTTCTGGAATAGCACTATGCTCGGGAATACAGGACGGGATTTTGCCAGACCCTGCCAATCTACCGATTTCAAGGTCCGCTGGTACTGGTGGGATTATGGTGACATTCAGGGATGCTTGGAGGGATGACATTGGGTTACTGGCAACCACATCTGTGTGAAAATTAAGAAAACCATTTATTTCACTATATTTTTCAGTCTCTCTTCATTGTTACTAAGCAACATATTATGACATTTATTGAAAATACGCGTAAGAGACTGTAGACCAGGTCAGTCTTGGAAAAACTAAGTACTCTAAAACTCGTAAATCTTTATGAATCTGTTGAACCTACTTTCAAAATGAGTAGAACGTGCGAAACTTGTAACGCCATGCTCCGGAAAGATGTTTAAATTGCAGTTGTGATAAAAGTGGTTAAAATCTAATACTTTGACTATTGAGGTTTTTTCTGACAGGCGGAAGAATATTACTTCAGCAAAGAGTATTCAGTTGAGATGGAGAGCATAATTTTGGTTGATGTTTAACATATTCGACAGAGCAGTCACTTTTGATGTGTGTACATGCACACATTAATTGTTGCACAATCATTAACATGCTCACCCCCAATTCCCTGTAATGAGGCCCAAACTCCCCACTGATAACAATGGAATTGGGCCAAACCATGATGGAGAAAGGGTTAAACCTGGTTACAATATACATGGCGATAAAGATCACATGGTCACTTCCATTATTGCAAGCTTTTGCACATTCTAGCTGCCAGACTTTGAACACTAAACAGTACATCATCATTCCTTATTATAAAAGAAATGTGTTTTTAGTCTCGTAAAACCAATGGTCCTAAATACCACTTCAGTAATTCCATCTGCTGAAAAAAGCCGAAGTAAAAATTCCAAAGTGTGCTGTACTTTCTGACCATCTGCTTTAAACTGCTGTACTCTTAATGTCAAAGTTTATGTATTATACAGTGACGCAGTGGACTGTTTTTACTGCTCTGATGTCTGTAATTTTGACAGTACATAGTAAACCTTTGACAATTATTACATTGTTCAAACCAAGACTACATGTTCCTCACAAATATTGGTTGCAACATAATCTACAATCTAACCCCTTGTGAGTTCAAAGTGAGGGCTAGATACTAGACCAATTTTTGTAGGGCTAGATACTAGACCAATTTTTGTAGATATGTGAGCCTTTAATTCTGTAATTAGCCTATATTCATTTCTTGTGCTTGATTCCAATA
>LD347235.1:78887-103291 GCA_001465055.1 Ptychodera flava | reverse complement strand
AGCTTTTGCACCCCTGACCTGATTTTCAGTCCAAAAAACACCACAAGAAGATGTTGCATAGCAACAATAGAACATAACTAGTTCATGAAAATGCCTAAGAATGGGCCGGGTTATACAGCAACAAACTTTATAGAAGTATCTTTTTCACCTTACACAAAAACCCAGCATAAGTCTTAATATGAAATCACAGACATTGACATACACGCATCTATATCACACTGACAAAATCAAACATAGCTATGTATAATTTTGATATACAAATACTCACAGAACATTGCATTTATTGTCTGTAGCAGTGCCATAATTGCTGTAGATGTAATCAGCCCCACAGAAGCACGTCGACCCATTCAGTATGCCAGCATACTCTTGCCTGCAAAAGAAGAATTAAAATAAACGTACATCTCAAACTATACCAGAAATCATTATTCACTGTGAATGAGTAACCGCATGAAGTCACTTGCATAATAACATGAGTGAGAAAATTCACAAACTGCACAGAGAGACAATACATGTATAATGACCATTACTATTTTTGTAAATCGTGATACAGTGATACACTGAGTGGACACAAGTCACATGCTGAAACACTCAGTTCCTCATTTGTAACACGTATATAAAACTAGATACGAGCTCATAGTTTTTTGTTTTCCTTCAAGAAATGTGATCATTAAACCCTGTTTTTGAAACAGAAAATGCAATTTAATTTCCTCTATGACCTTTGTATTGATGGTGAAAATCAGAGACACCACAAGCCATATCACTTCCCCTTAAATTACACAGAGAATGCTGCCGGCCTGAGGGTTGTTTATAAAGTCCCTTTTTAATGAAGCACATTACAAAATGTTTGGAAAACTGCAATTCTGGGTATGCCTGATACTTTGGTGAAACTTTTCCCGTAAACAATATTCTGTATCAGTACAAGAATCTTACTTGGACAAGAAAAATACGGAAAACGAAAACCCCTGATATCTCACGTATTTTTCAAACATTTTGACCATATGTAGCCATTGTGTTTGTGTTCTTCCAATGTTTTTGCAATATTCATGGCTTTCAGTGGGTTAGTTTACATGGCTTTCACCATATAGACATGTAAATGATAATAGCTGGATTACATTCAGACCATCCTGCCTAGCGCATGTCTATCTTTACAGGCAAAATCCCAAAACTAGCACAGAGAAACTTCTATATGCTCAAGTTAGAGACTCGGAATGGTGTATGTCAACAATAGAGAAATTTGCTCACTCCAAAACATCTTCCATCCAATCAGACATATTGTAATATTGATGCAGTGGTATGTGTATAGAACATGCATTTTTCAAGCAGAGAACCATTCATGTATGTACCTATTTCTATGTGTCCATAAATTTCCAGCACTTGCCAACAATAACACCTAAAGCATACGTGCAGTGCATGACATTTGTCAGACAAATGACTCAATGCACAACTGTCCTTTGCAAAGAGACATTAATTAAGTAATCAGCAGAATTTATATGCCCATGCCGCTAAAGCTAAACTTATTTTGAAAATTCACCACACAGCCTCACAAGTTCCGACAAAGGAGTTTTTCCTCTGGACAAATTTAGCTCATAAATGGTGTACACTGGCATACATATACATGTATTTATAACCTAGATATTCTCACTCACTTGGTGAGGCATACTCGCTCTGTTTGCAATAGCACTGAACTTTTTGTATCCCATAATGCAACTGCACTGGAAGCTGGTCGTGAAAACAATTACTGGCATACAGTATAGTTCATCTAGAAAAGCAAACTTTCTGCAGTCTGTCTGGATTCAGGAAATTCATTCTTGTTGGCACTTATTGACTTGAATAGTCTCCACCTGAGGTAATCCAAGTTAGAAAACGCACGTTCAAGAAAACTGGAAGGCTAACACGGATTATGTGGACGGGGGTTTAAACTACCAGTAGCAGAGTTTAAACAGCATGGTCACCAGAGGGGGTTACATGTACTGTAGAATTATTGTTCCTCATGACATGAAGAGAAAATGTGTCTTTTAAATTGATTGCGAATCACTCAAACTTTTAAATGCAAAGTATTTGCAGGGGATTACAACTTAGACCTTTTGCCATAAAATTCAACGAAGATACATTGTCATTGTTTTGACAAGGTTACACACCAGGGGGAACCTTTGGCTGTTTGAAATATTGCGGGAGAACATTCCAAAGCAGAGGGATTTAGACATACTGTGGTCACATGTACAATTTACCAAAAGCTTACATTACATGCAGATACATGTATTGTCAAACAGAATCATGTGAACAAAATGAGGTGAAAGTTAACTGCTATCACCACAAAATTTTGACTGAATTAAAACAGACATTATTATACCATTATAGAAAGGGTTCCCCAAAAGTAAGGTACGATAGACGACAGAATAGATGCATGACACGTGGGCTTTGAGCAGTGTATGTATTTTATATCAGGTGTAAAAATGAATATACATATACATTTATCACTGAGTTGAATGAGAAAGTTGACTGTTCAAGGGTTTTGAAAATGGTGGAAAAAAACACCAGCTTGTATATGTTTGACGGTGTTAAGTTGACTAGTACAAAGATCTGTAGAGTTTCAGCTATAAGGGGTGAACACTCACAGCAATAAAATGTGACAGCATCTCCTCCCTACAAATGTACTTTATATAAACAATACTGGTTTCTTTCTCTAGGGGCAACTCTTTAAAATTGGACATTTGGAAAACTTCAGAATTGCTTATTGAAATTCTCTCACTCCTTCCACTTTGTACGTTTTTACGGGAGAAGTCCCTTCACAGCCAGTGACCACTTACCCTGCACAGACATACCGTAATAGGGACATGCACTACCAAATCAGTGAACAAACCTGTTCTACTTCATTTGAAAAGGATTTTTGGAGTATTGCAGGTTGCATACGGCTACTGTTTTAAGAGAGTCAATCCGTTTTCTCAAGTAATATGGCTCGAGGCAAGACCCATTCCACATGTTCTTCTATACTGGTACAGATACAAGCTACCCCCTGTACACTTAAGATTTAAAAATGATGGTAAGCATGTGTGCCTGTGACTTATTGTTCAAATCATGATAAATATCAAAATAACAGATTTAAAATCAGAAAAATTTGGCACGTTATGATTATCTAAGTTGCGGTAATTCTAGTAAAGGAGAATATGATTCCACAAATGATAAAATGTACAAAGTACCAATAAAACTGAACTACTTTTATCACATTAAAGATGTTCTTGACAAATCATGCATTTCATCTTTCAGATTCACACAAAATGCAGACAGTAGCAGTCTTTCACACTGGAAAATTTCTCGTAAAAAAGCATTCTTCCAGAAGACTGAACGGAAATGATAAAACAAAAATTTGTAACGTAAACAATGCCCTATTGATACAAATCAATTTATTTACGGAAATTTTCCCAATAAATTTGTTAAAAAAGCATGTCATCAGTATGACTTCAGCTTGGCAGGGTCAGAATGGACATGAAATGCTTTATTTGCTCGGCCTATTCAAAGTGACTGGGTAGTAGGAATTACCGTACACTCGATGACTTCAATATGTAGGTTCATCCAACATTATGATCAAATTTCAGATGGTATTTCAAAACATTAAAGTGTTCAAGGACTGGCATACACCTGACTGAATTTTTCAATTTGATTGCCATATTAATTGTAGAGGTATCCATGAATGTAGAGAGTGAACTCTTTCCTTACTTTGGTAGATTAACATCTTTAGCATTTTATTGATGATTTCTTGAGCAAAGAGAAAAATTATCATATATTGTCACTTCTTGAAAATATGAGGTTGACTGGCCCAATCACGAGGAAACTGAATACAAACTATCTTTCGTCTCAAAAGCCCATAAAAATATTTTCTGCTAGGAGGCTAATATCTCACATATCTTTCCGTAAACTTTGCCCAGCATACATGTACACAATCATGAACAGCAGTGCACATCTTGCAGAACCCAGCAATCCTCTACATCATTCACATCAAATAAATAAGCGACAGTACAGGAATCCCCTGATCAGATCAGTCTGTTAAGTTTTCCCAGTTGTCAGAGTGATGTTGTGTAAATCACCAAGAAAAATTGGCCAAGACTGGGAGCCAGCTTTACATGCCCCGGAACATTATGAATTGCTGAGCTGTTCAAATGGGCAATTAGATTCTTGAGCACATGAGTTATCCTGTTCAAAAACAAATGACTTATTGCATTCTCTAGTGCATGAGTTATTACACATCTGAGGCATCACGATCTACACGTACACGCAGTGCGTTTCTCCACTCTTCCATGACGTGAAAGTTCCAAGATGATGTACATGTAATGTACAGTACACTCGAGTTAAAATTGATGCAAATTCCTTCAATTTTGAATTTCCATGGTGGTACTGTAGTTACAAGAGGTAATCACAAGAAATGATGATTCACAAAACTCAATAAATGAGTAAATCCAATAGCTTTCCTATTGCAGATACTGAATCAAATATTGTAAAGTATAACAAACTGATGTTTTTGGCTGCAGTGGTAGCATTCTCTACCAATAGTTTCACTGAGTCTTCTAGGAAATGCATGTAAGTATTCGGAATAAAACTTGGCTGTATTTGCTCTACAAAGTTTCAACTTTCATCGTATGGCTCCCACACTAGTTTCATTGAGTCCTTCAGGAAATGAGATAACTCAGAAGAAAACTTGGTTATGTTAACCATTTCAAAAAATTCCACTTTACAGGCAACTGGTGGTTTTCCACACTGAGGGAAATACAGTACTGGTATACGGATACATTGTACTGGCAGATATCATGCATACAGTGTGATCAAAATAAGCAATCAGGTAGCCGATACATCTATACACGTCCAACCTCAACATTCTTCCTTCCAATTACTGCAACATCCTTTTCTTTGTTGAGCAAAATGCAACTGTTCAAAAACAGGGGTGAGGCAAAGACAGACAGTGAGCTCATTGTCTCTGCAATTTTTATTTTCATTCTGTTGGATCTATCAATTCTGTAATGTCCATGGTGCATCGCACCAGAAACATGACTGGCCTTAGCAAGGACATAATGTGCATGTTGTTGGGATGTTGTTGAAGTAAGACATTTGAAAAGACAAGCTAAAAAAAGACAATAATAAGAAAGTGGAAGAAGGATAATCCATTAATAGCATTCAATAGTTTGCATCAATAACATGTCACCCTTGGCGAGTATTCAAACCCGCTATGTACAACACTCTTTTCTACTTTGATGAGAAAAGTTTGACGTATGTTAGGATATTAAAGTTTAGTGATGTGAGAACTATTGTACCATTGCACCATAAGCTGCCAACCACAGAACCCATAAAAGAAGTGATGAAGTGCAGTCCTATTATGAACAAAATATTTTCCACTCACAGAGTTTAATACAAATACAGTGACTAGTACATGTTCTTGCGAGAACTTTGCAATAAAATAATGTCAAAATACAAAAAAAAGTCATTCTGTTCCATTCAAGTTTCATCCTTTTAGATACACATGTACGATATGTAAAGGCAGATACTGGTAAAACTAAAAGTAGCTTGTTCAACATTCAAACTTCATCCCTTTCGGAATTACAGCACATTCAAGTTAGAACTTTCCCTCAGATTTCCATTTACATTAGTTGTGAAACAAAAAATTTGCAGATGATATTGGTTAGTCTTTGAATCACATCTCATAATTCCCTCTTTTACCGGAACATCCCGAACACTCACCATATTTTGTAGCAGTATCTAGAACAGCTTACAGCTGTCAGCTCTGAGAAGTCTGATTCATTGACTTGATAAGGCAAAACTGGTGATTCTGCATCTTCATTGTAACATCCTCTATACCATGATGTCCCTGTATTTCAGAACAAGAATAGCATGAAGATATATCATTATTTTTTCACAAATTAGATATTCACACACAGGTTACACAATTTTTACAGTTTGGTATTCAGGTCAAAAGCGTGAATTTCTTCAAAGAATTTTCCTTCCAACAAATTTTTGCAACTTTCATGCTAAGTCCATTTTGTATTTTTTACCAAATATTAACCTACACACGTCTCATCTGATTCATGATACAGGTTAGGGTCTAGTTTACATACATGTAGTATCTGCAAAGCAAAGCATGGCAAAAAGATTGTATGCAACCAATAATGTTAAAGCCCCAACAGCTGCAAAGCTGCAAATTATGTGAATTATTTTCATAATTTTATTTTCAAACCAAAGTTGTTTTGCGGAAATGTGCTAACTGAAGGATATGTATAGAGGCACATGTATCACTGCTCGCCGATTTGGATCATGCCTTCACGTTTTAACAGATTAAATAATAAACAGGTGCTGCACTCATATAATGGCGCCCCCACCAAAAAGTACAAAAAAGGCAGTATTTCCTGCACATGCACACCATGATCATACTATTATTTCAATACTTGAACACAACACAACACATGATGGTCAACATTTTGTTGTTGTAATCTTTATTTTCTCTGTCACATGATTAGTTTTTTAAAATGATATTTAACATTTGAATTTATATGCCACTTTCGACACTTCTGACAGTGTTATACACTTTTATAGTATTTAATGGGTCTTACTCAAGAAACCTTTTGGAAAGCTGAGGATATTTTGAGATACACATTCACAGCTCATTGTGGCTTTAAGTTCTTATGTGACATCTAATACTCACAGTCTACATACACTGTAATGCAGTGTGTACCTGTACTGTATCCCTCTCTTGTAATGGATGGAGCTTATATTTCCAAACATACAATGACTAAGTCCATTGCAAGTACTTTTATAACCAGTGCTTGATGTCAAGAATTTCTTTCTGGTGATAACAATGTCCAAGGTTTGATTTCATATAAACTAAACTTTTAATTATCACCTTATTGATGACATAGCTCCTAACATTCCACAAACAAGACAGAGGGCCATGTTGGTTTACACTACTGTGTCACAGCTCTATAATTTTCAAAATTCTTGGCCATACACAATGTCACTTTGAGTGGCATTTGTTTATAAAGATCAGGCGTTGTATCAGCGCATATGAACCCCTTTCAGTTGTACATATAACACCTACTCTCTTCTCCATCCTCAAAGAGACATTTACAAACAGTTTTCAGGTAGAATATTAATGTGCCTCAGGGACAAAAATTTGGACTCTAACGCTTTTATAATCTTTCTTAAGTCTATCACTTGTGGGGGTTCATTTTGAAGCTCACCGATTAACTACTGTTTTCACTGGTTTATTTTTGTAAATCACAAATTTAGTTAACACTGGGATGGCGGCCATTTTGAATTTCAAAATAAGATAATTTGTTTCTCTGGTACAAAAATTTTGACCTCAAATTTTTATTCTTGATTTTGAAAGAGAATAATTTAAAGTTTTCTTAAGCAAAGTTTGAACATCAAAAAAGTTTATTTGGAATAGCGCACTCTGGGATTATATTAACTTTCAAATGTACACTTTATACAGTACCATACAGTACCAGTATGCTGTTGAAAGTGAGACATGAATATTTAGTGCTGGTATTGGTGTGTAGGACAGGCGAACTTATTCTTTTATCTGCCAAGTTCATATTTCAATTTCACCACCAGCATCAGGTCAAGATGATTAAAACTAGTACAGCACAACATGTCCCACATGGTGGATTTCAACAAAAACTTGGATATTTGAAGGTCCCTGAAAACATAGATTCTGTAAACATGATTCTTATTGAAGACAGCTCTACATAGTACTACAACAGACGAAGCCAAATGGGTGAAAATGCACATGTTTTGGCTCAATACCACTTTAATAAAGTGACTTGGCAATTGGGGAAGTGATATTGTCTCGCAGGAAAAAGGTTAAGAGATGTGCTATAATGATTGGTTGTACAGTTAGTTGTTTAACTTGACAATGAAAGCATGACGTGAACTCCAGACATAATTTCTTCTAAGTTGAAAAATCTTGAGGAATTCACTAATCATGCCAATCATGAAATTGTTGATTTGTTGCAACTATACTTTAAGAGCTCAGGTATTTGGCAGGATGAAGGTCGTGCCAAGCACAGTCCATGATGGAATATTACAAGTAAAAGTCCTGACTTATCTCATAGTCTCTGGGTGTTCCATATGAGCACAACAGACTTGTTCAAAGTGTATTACACTATGTGACCCATTTCTAACCCAGCCCAAGCCAAGCATGAACACAATGTTGGCAGCTTGAACGTGTTACCGGTAGAATGTGCATTTTGTGATACTGTTGCAAGGCACTGTAAGAACGACTGGCTCGCTAACCCACCTTCCACAGTTAACCTGGCTGATTTCCTGGTGACGGAGGAAGGATCATGATCATATCATAAAGCTGTTTCTACATATACATATAGATGTTTTCAGAAAACAGAGAAAATCTACTGAAAGATATTCATATCCCTTCCATATATATACATGTAACAAATGTTGACATCCAAAAAAAGTTAAATGCAACCTAGGTAAATTGAAGCCCGAAATTATATGGTCTCATAATCATATACTCTATACTTGTATTTTAAAGCCACAATAGCTGCGAATGTGTAACAAACCCATCTCAAATATGCTGTTTTCCAAGAGTGTTCTTTGAATAAGACCCATTAAAACCTGAAAAAGTGTATAACACTGTCAAAGTAGCATCTAAATTCAAACGTTTAATATCATTTTTAGATTTTCCGCCATTTTCAAAAACTAATCATGTGACAGAGAAAATAAAGATTACAAGTATTGAACAAACTTTTTGAAATGTTGGCCATCGTGTGTTGTGCATTCAAGTAAATGGCATCATGCTTGTTTCTTGCTGTGTTTTTTGTATTCAGGGGTGGATGGGAAAGCAAAATGAGTGCTGCACTCTTTTAATTATTCAGCCTGTTAAAACATGTGCGTGTGAAATCAGTGAGCAGTGATGCATGTCCTTCAGTTAGCACATTTACATGCACCAACTTTGGTTTGAAAGTAAAATTATGAAAATAATGCATAAAATTCACAGCTATTGGGGGCTTGTAATCTCTAAAATACTGTCATTACTGGATAAAATATTATTAAAAGGGATAGTCATCGGAACGGCGCTCAAAGGTCGTACGAGACCCATATGACCAATGTAAACACTAGTACAAAGGTACGATGGTGATTGATGAAAGTTAAAACATGTCTGTCATTATCTACATCGTATAATTTAAATGTTGCAGCTATGATGATGAGATGCATCCAGATATCGTGCAAAAATACCGGTACACTGTTTGTAAACACGAAACTCGCACAGGCACACTTCCGATGACTGTTTCTCTTTAAGAAAATTCAGTGGTGTACATGTGGGTATCATTCCTGATTCTATTTCAAAATACAGAATGATAGCTTAACTTCTATGAACAGTGGGCATTTCAGTTAGACTTGCACTTTCAATGGGTATGACCCAGCAAACATGTTACCTATTGCATAATATCATAGTACATTTTTGGCAGAAGTCATCAAGTCTAGAATCCAGACATTGTTGAGAACACTTGTACTTGATGACACTGACAGATGGATGGAATATTTGACCAATGATTCTGTTCAATATATAAATCAAGTAGGTACATGTACGGTATGCTTGAAATAAATTTGGCTCAGTTCAGATTAACTGGTAGAGCATGGCACGACAAATCATAAGAGGAAGACTGGCAGTGCTGTTTACATGTGACATTTTCAAGCACGACTGACTTGATTGGCTGGATGTAGAAGAGAGCATGGAAGAGTTGACAATTCTTTCAATTCTTTTTGCAGTTTCAGACAAGTGTAACAGTTGGATATGTGCCTTTGTGGATCCAACTACGCATGTGGTCAAGTATGAAGTATGACCAATATTGCATGTGTACCAGTATGTGTGTGCGTGCATGCTTGTGTTGTGCAATTTGCAAATACGGCCATGTGCCAATTTAGACAATGCTCAATAAAATAAACAGACTTGTTTTCTGCAACTGGTCACACTCTAATGAAAGTCGACACCACACGTGGCACTATAAGAATTTTAATGTTCAGCAAATCTATGTACCAAAGTCAGTATCAATGAAACTACGCTCCACTCAAAATAAATTTTCCCTTTTGGTCTGAGCGTCGTACTGGACATGTATAAGTCCAACATTTCAAAATTTAAAACACTGAATGTGCCCTTTGAATTTGAAGGTATTTTTATTACAAATGAGAAATTGTCGAAGAAATTGACATGCAAACATCAGTTCATCATTTAATATTATTCTGAATGAGGTCATTCCTGAGAATGTACTGTAAGTGAATTTGAAAGCTATTGGACAAGTAGTTTCAAAGGAGGTGATGATTTGACCAATAAAACAATTTAGCTTTAAATTCACATAATATTAATTGCATTCCCTATATGTAAATCGTGGGCAATTTTCACCATAATTTTGATTACATCTCAAAGCTGCAATATGGAAAGTTGAATGATACATGTAAACGATTGTGTACATGTACAGAAGCTGCCAAAAGCAGCTTTGTATTCGTCTATTTCTTCCTAAGCTTTACCATATTTCCTAAATCAGACTGTGAACAATGTCTTATTGAAGAGAATGTATTAGGTTTCAAAGTATTGGGTGGTGTTCTCAGATCTACTCCAAGTAAGCGATGGTCAGGTGACACTGCCTATAGAATCAACAGGGATCACACTTGAAAATTCCTGGCAACCAAAGCTATGCCGTGTGCATACATGTACAAATGTTGAGCTGTAATTGTGGATAATTGGTGAACTGTGATCACTTTTTTGCAGTTTGACATATCTCTGCTATCAAAATGTCAGTCTCATTACTGTCTTATTTTTCCCTTTTTGTCTAGATCTGTTTACACTCTGAGATATAAATGATGTTCTGTCAGACTCTTAGAGGCACGAGAAAAGAGCTTGAAAAGTCTTTACAGCTAAAAAAGTCTTTTGTTTGAGGCAAAAGAGATTATTGATGGTTCTCCTTGACTTTTTACAAGAGTGACATTCTGATTTGCTTGAATAAGTCTGTATTAATTGAAATGTTTTGTGTGGATAGTAACAAGTGATGGTATATTTACCCATAATGCACTGCCACACCTGTATGAGAAACGTCAACACTGGTACTGCTTTCAAACAGTTGATTCATAAAGACAGGCCATTCATTTCCACAGTTTGAATCACTGAATTAAAATCATTTAAGGATTACCAAATGTGATTGTAGTACATGACTTTAAAATGGTACTAAAAAATTTCTTTATTACTTTCAATGACATAGTTCAGATATATATACACATAATAACGAATGACAATAATTGTTACTTAATAGATTTAAATTTTATACATACTGTGAGAACATTTGTAGGATTGGTAATGAATGGTAATTTTTGGTGAATTGTCACTCAAAATCCAAGTTAAGGTAAGATGGAAAGTGCCCCAACATACATGTGACTAAGCTTTAATTTGCATTCAGAATGCAACTCTGTCAGCAATAGTGACCTCCTTTCAAAGAAAGGAAAAATTACGATAGTTAATGTGAAATACAAAGGCATACAGGCCTTGTTGAGCAGATGTTTTCATACATCATCCTTACATGTATGTAGGAAACAGTTATGGCCAATGTGACTGCTTCTATGAGTAATTTACAGTTCTCAACGTTACACAGTGACGTACGCCAAGCTATTCAGAAAAACACCTGTCCCTGTTTATAACTCTTAGATAAAGGATAATATGTGGAGCAATCCATTCCGTTACTAGCTTTAAACTTTCACGGTGTATATCATGACAGTTACAAAAGCATTTTAATAGGTTACACTTTACATAAAATATACAGATACATGACATGTGCATGTACATACTGGTTAAATATTACACATACATGTTCCCTTTCTATCCCGGGCCATGCAGTCTACCTGTGGCCATGCTTGTTCTCTAATTTGCAGTGAGTGCCGTTGTTATAGTGACGTACAATACCATCCAAGTAAATTACTACCAAAGGACAATAGAGAGTGATGTCATAGTACCTGGCCAATGGTGGCGTAGATAAGCCATACAAAACAACATTCCAAGATCATTTAGAAGTAAAAGACACCTTCAGAAACCGTTGGGATTAGTAGCTCAATTGCAGGATGCATGGAGGTGATTGTGTTCAATCTTCCCGCAGGGCAAATGATCTCGGCATCAGGATGGATGCATGTGTGTTCATGGGAAAGGTTTTGTATAACTCCTGATCTGCAGTGAAAACTTCAATGTCTTGCAAAATTTCTACATTATAATGAACCTTACATCATTGCCCTTGACTCTATATATGCAAGAAAAGGCATTGCAACACAATGGGTGCCCAGTCATTTTCTAAACTTTAGACTGGATAGCTTTGAATTTCTATGCAGTAGTCATGAGTATACAATTCATCAAAATTTCAATTCCAAAGTTGTCTGGTCTGATGCATTGGTGTATGTTTAAACATTGTAAGGCTGTGCAATTTCTAAATTGTTAACACGTAAATGTATTTATAGCATTAATTTTAAAATGTCAAATAGCTAACTTTCTGTTCAAATCTCAATGTGACTGGGAAAGTATCAGTATATTGTAAATATGATTGTTTGCTAGTCCTGTACAACCACAGTGAAGCAATTAAAATACCAATGAGTATGATTCTGAATGTTACATGAGAAGTTTAGAATATACACACTTCACTACAACAGTAGTTTTAATAAATTGATTCACAGCACCATATGAGTTGGCCTGATACAGTATTTCTCATATGACATACACAAGATCACGGCCCTGCCATCACAAGATGTAATAGTAAAAGCAATGCATAAAAAAACTAAATAATGTGTATACATGTTGTAACAACAACAGACACAGCTCACAACATAAAGAAATTACATTTGACACCTTCTACCACATTTCACGCAGACATGTATCTGAGTGCCGGAAAGATGAAAGTCGGTTATTCAAGACTTTTAATCTGGCTAATCTTCTTTAATACCATGTGGTATTGATTCCAGATTCATTTTAATGACTACAATTACAAACAATTTTCATTTTATCTGAAACCTTTCATCTCGATTTGCACATATACACTAAACACTCCACAATGTACAGAAACATCAAAGTTGTACAAAAGTGTGACAACAAAAGGATGAAATTAACCCTTTGAGTGCTGTAATTTTGCCAATGAAAATTTTAGTGCAACATTTTAGAAACTTTCATGAACTTTTCTGTAATTTTTTTTATAATTTTTGACCAAATGGACATGATTCCTTATTGGCTAGAGTTTTCAATCAAAATTTTTGAAAATATCAGAAGTTATTGTTTGGGTGATATTTTAGAATGGAGAAAAACTGACTTTGGCATTTATGGGGTTAAAATCATTAAGTATGATAAATTCAACTCAAGTGAAAATTTTCATTGGACTTGTAGTATTAGCCGTGGTCATTTTACATCAGTAAAACTTAAAAGAAAATGCAAATTTGACAAAATTTCAAAACAAAAAAATGAAACAGAACAAAATATTTCAATCCTGAACCCGATGTTCCAGCAGTATCAGACACCTACATGTATTAGTGACAAAATAGAGATGGTCTCAAAGTTTCACAACAGCGTCAGTGGTTGTGGACGTTTTGAAAGGTGGTCAACAAGGTAAAATAGGCTTTGTCTGAACATTTTGAATAAGATTAAAATTACCCTATCCCTTTGTGTTGGGATCTTGTCATAGGTCGAGCATTAATCCCAAACAACTTTTGGCCATTGTTGTGCCAAGGAAATTGTTGGTGATGACGACTTGGGAAAATTGGGTGGGCTGAGGAAACTAAGATAATCTCAGTTTGTTTTGTGCAATGACTTTCAAACCTGGTGAATGCACTTCAGCAAAATGCGGAATGGTGAAATAATGTAGTCTCCATGCTTTAGCTTTGATGTTTATAAACATTTGATTTCACATTACATTTCACATTAAACTGAATGATTGCATTAATGAACAAGTAAATATGGCATGAATACCCTATATCTGTAGGCTGAGGTGGAACCTGCAATAAAATGTACCGTATACAAACACATGCAAGAAGAAACTTGTGTATGTAGTCTCCAAACCTAACAAGGGTCACCTATTTGGACTTTACACTGTACCTCTGAATTCTTCTGTATGAAAAAAACTGCTAGAAAACATCTTTTTCTGTATAAGTACAGAAAATCATGGGTATCATTGAGATTGTCTAGAAAATGAGGTTGTCTTTCCCTAACAATACATGTAAGTCAATGCCCCTTTCCTATTAACAACTTCAGTACTTTCCGATGCCAGGCCCAATTGTATTCCTTGTTCATTCTTTCCAAATTAACTGTTTACTTTTGCATATCTTCATTTTAACTGAACAACAAGTCTCTGGAATTAAGTTAAAATTTTCTTAAGTGAAACTGTTCATGTACCTTACTGTCAAGCATGTAAAACTTTGTAATTTGTGTAACTATTCCGTCAAGCAAATGCAGTTCTAAAGAGAAGAGTTACCACTCTGTCCGTGTTCAATAGCAACTCATGAATTTTTAAGACACACTGAAAAGAATTAAACGTGGTCTGCCCATTATACTTTTCACCTTTTCACAAGTTTTCTTTCGTAATTGTGCTTCTTTTTGACTGCAATGAAGACAGATCGCTGAATGGAAACAAAAGAAAATGCACCTCGTCCAGGAAAAATATCTGACAAATATGTAACACCTGCTGGGTGTTCTATTTCAAAGTACATGTACATCTACCTGTCAGCTACAAATACAATGGGAAATGTGGGAAGGTAGCCTGCCGAATATCATGTTCAGAAACACTCCATAAGTCAGTAAATTTCCACTGACTCTGTATACCCTTTACTTTCTATTATAGTGTGTGATTAACCGTAATCCTTGCAAAGAAAAGGGAAACTGGAACAACAGGCTGTCTCAACACGGATTCTGCCTTTACAATGGAGTTTCCCCCATGGCAAAAACTGCCAAGGGCCAGGTGACTGACGCCATGCACAGCTCAAGAGTTGAATCTCACTTCATCAATTGTGCACCAACAAAGCTCCGCAATTTCACTGTCCAATGCACCTCTTATTAGGCTGTTGAAGCCCCTTTAGCACTTCAAAATATGGTTTACAGAGAGCTTTTCTGTCTGGATTTGGATTGCCATTAATAGATATTCCACTCTTGGGATCCAATCAAAATATCAATTCTGATACATAAATGTACTCCATTCATATCAAAAGACAAGAAACAGAAAAAGGCTACTTGAACACCTCAAGTTGTATAATACTAGTCAGATACATTTTGTACCGAAACTAACCCATCATCCCTGCAAGTTTTGGTGTCAGTCCTGACAGCAAGTGATATTCAATTGGGCTCAAAGGGTCAGAGAGGTCATACCACTGCAAACTGGGGGGTAGTGGAGGGTGAACAGGTTAAGATACATGTATACACTGTCACAACCATAGAAGGCGACATCATGCCACAATAAAGGCTGCAATGACAGAGGGCCAATCATGCGAAAACTGGAGACTAAATGGCTGTGTCTAGAGAGCTGATTTGCAGCATATGAAATTACAGAAGGTGGAGGAAACAGAACACTAATTACAGTTACTTTGATGAGACTGGCAAATATCTTAATCAATATTCTTGTCTAATCTGCAGTGACCAGTAAGGTTTGTATTACCTTGCCCTTTCCTCAATGCATACAGTAACTGTGATGGCTGCACTTTGTCTGGTTATTGGCTACCAATGCAAGGAAATCAAGTGTGGCAAACCTTACACTACAGAATATTGAGAAATGTAACTTCAATGTTGAATACCGGAAATGGAATATACAAGAATAGAACACAATCACTATGAAAGGTACTGTTCTAATTGTAGACTTGAGCATGATCTGTGAAATCCATGGGGAGGAACTTCCTTCAAGCAAGTTCAACCTCAGGTTTCTATCCTAAAAATTATGTCACAATTCAGGGGAAAACTAGTATTTCTTAATCTTCACAACAACAAGGATTCACAAAGGATCAATGTATCTTCAAATGAAAGTTTGAAAACCACGTGTACACTATACAGTATGTGTAGGAATAAAATCAACCAATGGCTACACTATAAAATAGCTACATCAAAGTAAGAATGCTTGTTGGGGTTGTCTGTGATGTGGGTACATCCCCTGTCTGAATCAAGCTTTTGTTTTTGTTCACGACAAAACCCGCCACACTGCAGACGTATGTAACATGCCCATGTAATCCAACAGTCAACTGATAATAAGCTGGTATTCCCACATCATCTACTAGACCAATCATATGTCAATGGATAATTAAACAGTCTGCAATTGGCTAAACCCTAATTGGATGATCCTGTTGGATGACTCCCGATTGGCTGACAGTAATGAATGTATGTAGCTCTGAATGTCCATACACCACATACTATCCCAAATAAGGTATTTTTTTCTGGCAGCCCAAAACATCTCATCGACAAATTACAACGTGTTCAAAATGCATCTGCTGGACTTGTCTGTAAAGCCCCAAACCACACAACATACAAGTCACAACCACTTTTGAAATCCCTGCACTGCATGGCTACCAATCGCTTGTCATACAGTAACAGAGTACAAACTTTCAACAGTTTGTTTCGACTTGGTTCCAGGGACACAACATATCTTTCTGACCTTTTGCAAATTTGTATACTTCCTGAAGACACCTACGTTCTTCACCTAACTCACACATCTTTTTAGAATATCACGTGTTGCCAGAAAATCCTTTGGTGAAAAGTCTTTTTCTCACTCAGGACTGTAAACTTGAAACAATCTGCCTGTTAACCTGTGCCATATGCATTCACATATTTCATTCCGTCATACCCTCCAGACACAATTTTTAGGGAATAATCTAGTTTTGTCCTGTGTCAAGAGCTCAGTTTTTAGATTGGGCACATTATAAATATTTTTTATTATTATTATTAATATTATCATCCTTATGGCTTGAAGAAAATCTACCAGTAGGGCAAAAGGGAACACTGACTCTAATCTGAGAAACAAGGAAGGCAGTGGCAACTGAAAGTTACTGTCTGAGTACGTGTAGGGACACACATACATGTATATCATATCAATTTTACAATAAGAATGCAACAATAGTTTCCATAACATGACGGAAGCCATACAGCGACAATACCAATACAATGAAAGTCTAGCTTCTGTATTACTTAACAAGTAGTTTGAAATTACTTGTTTTGTAAGCCTCTTTTCCCAAGTTTCCGCATCCACACAATGTGCAGTCAGTATCAGCTCCTACAATACACGGAAACAGAGCAAGACCATGGACTCTGTACCTCACACTGGTTTTTCATGTTAAAAACTGGCAACCTGAAAGTAACTCTGTAACAATTTTTATCATGCTAAGCACTCAGGCAACCAAATGGACAGGCAAAGGGGAAAGCCACATGTGACATAAATTTGGAACATGTTGTAGTGCTGGGTTTTAATGACTTTATTGCCTATTTTAAATACCTACTAGCATGATTTAAGGACAGTATTGCTAATTTGGACCATATTATTTATTACCAGTGTGGTTTTGACACGACCTGGAATGACTTCTGAGTCACAACAAATGGACATTTCACCCATCTGGATGGAATATCTCCGCGTTCATTAATTAAGGTCCACAGATCCTGATAAAAAGTTTAGACCTGCAAAACCCAATAATTTAGCTTCATTTTTTTTTTAGAGATGCTATAATATAATTACTTGTGAGTATTAGTTGGATAGATCATCAGTGATTTTGAATATACAGAATTTCCAACTACTACTAGCTGAAATTCATGGAAAAGAATGCAACAGTGTGAATTAATGTTAAAATGTCTTTTGTCCATTATAAGAAAATACAATTTGATCTGTCTCCGTACTTTGTATTGGCAAGTTCGTTAGGATTCCCACATAAATTCAACCTGGCAGATGCCTACTTCATATTTAATATGACAAATTGCTTTTTGAAATCCAATAATCTGAGAAAATCATAACAATTTTTTTACCCTCTTGGGTGAGATGACATGGCTCTAAGTAGGTCCAAGTGTTCTGAAGGAAAGGGAGGCAGATCATGTGACAGTAGGTTACCCTGGCAGCCACTTCAGAGTTGAGCCTACATCAGGAAAAACTATCACTAAGTGTAATACACACTCCATGGGAATTACAAGACCCCCCCAGGGAAACCATAATGCCACCTGACATCTGTTCAGGCAGAAACTGAAAACGCATGTTTCACGTAAGCGCACAATCAAACTGACTACTTGTTGCTGTCTGTTGGTGCCTACAACCAAGGACGTACAATGTACTCAGTAACTATCATGAGATACCAGTATGTCGGCAAGTGGTAACCAGGAGTTATGAACATGGTTTTATATATAACAAAAAACTTACATGTGTAACGGAAGGGAAAAATCTGTTAATTTGCTCTGTAAAATGCATCATACGTTAGAATATTTTTAATAATAAAATTGACATACTTCATCAAGAAAAGATGGGTCCTATACCATTACAATAGTATACAGGTAAAAAAAAATATTCACCATGAAAACTTACCACAGGCTCTGATACTGCTGTTTGTGCAGCTCACAAGATTTTCATAAAATTGTACGATGAATGAATGATTGGAAATTGATAGTTAACAATCTTTCTTCTGTACTCGGAAAAATATTTGGTTTAAAAACATGTGATGAGTTTTTTTCTAACATGCAAACATGCTACTTTTTGTGAAGCAGAGCATTATGATCACTAGTTGCTAATGTAAAACATATTTCATGGTACACAATATTGCTCCAAACACACACATATTCCTATTGACCATATGTTGAGATACCGTTGACAGATAAATTCAAGCCTTTACACAAAAGCAAATGGATCACAAACTGCACAAAGATAAAATTTGTACATTTAACTGTGTCTTCCAACAGGAATGATAAATTGTGTTTAAGCAATTTAAGACACACAATTATGAAGTTCAAATGACAAACCCGCAAAAAACAATTTGCTATTTGGTCTTTCAGATCACATTCTGATTATTCACACACAAAATGGACCGTTTTGAGGACAAGTCTCCCAGAATAAAATTTAAATGAATCAAGGAAATTTACAATGATAATATCTTTCCTCGTAAGTCACTGGTGTGTGTGGTTTAAATTGTACAAAATATGCTGCTTATAACACAAGGTCAATCACAAGTTTGAGCACTACTACAAATTTTCTGACACCATTTTCTTGCATTAGGAAGTTCAACAGGTCCGACCTACATTCTGCGAACTGACTCTTCAAAGACAGGGAATTGAACTTGAACAGCTGTTCAATAATTTTCTGAATTTATCTCACACTTACAGTATTAGTCAGATTTGAGTTTTAAAAGCTGGACTGACTGACACAACATCTCTTAAACCTTCATTACCATTGTCTTTACCACACAAATGGGACATAACAAATGTTTACTCAGTAATTTTTATTTACATGTAATTTATAGGTAACTTTGATGAGATCACAATTTGCATTATTTTGGAAAACTACCTTCATGACATCTCAAACAAATAATGAAACTAGGACAAACATCATACTTATTCAAATACATAAATTTTTGGACAATAAAAATTAACCCTGAAGAAAAAATTTGGCAAAATCTCTATTTCTATGCAAATTTTTGGTGACAGTCTATGACAACAATTAAGGTTACATATCGTACTAAATATCGTATTTATAATTTCTTATCATCAATTTGGTGAAAGTTTAACATAAATCTTGTCTGATTAGGAATTGGGAACGCACATTACAGTAAGTGTATACGATATTGGAGAAAAAATAACGTTTTCCCATCCATTCGGTATCTCATTTGCAGAAAAGAATTTCACATCAGAGCAAGTCGCACCGTGCCAGAGAAGCAATACTAGTAACTGTTTCTTTGCCACAGAAAACGAAAATTATTAGATGTTTTAAACTTCTTACAAATCGAACGTCTTAACATCGGTTTGCGTACATCAGCAATTTAAGTCTGTTGTAAAGCACGTTAAGATTTATGCATTTTCAAATCGAGGAAGGCTCGAAAGAAGATTATGACGAGAAGGTACGAACTGGACGGAGATTATTACACGTATTGTAGATTTCTAGATGATGATTGGAAGTAGAAATATTATGATGTGAACTAAAGTAGTCCATACGTCTGTTTCTCCTTGGAGAAGAAGGCCGACTTGCGTACTTGTTAGAGTCTAAACACGGAGTGTATTAATACCACAAGTGTAAACGAGCGTACATCCAACTGCTCATAACACTACAAACAGATTGTGTGGTGTGCCAGTGTGCAAGCTTGGTGAACGGCGGTACAGCCTGACTTGGTAGCCTGTCGATCCGACGTTTACTCGTAAGGCAAACGATAAGTAGAGGTTCGAACTGCAGGAACAGTCGTTAAAGGCTGTTCCACTGCCTTCACGGCTACATGCTCGGTCCTAGACGAAGAGACTGCCGTCCCTTCGTCTGATAACCAAGGTGCTCGTAAAACAGTGACACAGGACAGGGACGTGAGTCAAGTTGGCTAACCCGGGGACGGGGTCCGAAATACGCCGACTTACCTTGTCCTAAACTTGAAACGGCAAGAAGAGAGAGCACTAGGCTAGCGGCAGCAGCACGTTCGGCTGTCCCGTGACCCATCTTGATCGACTAAAGACAGTTCCATGTCAATAAATTCCCGTATCTCGTAATTTGTAACTCCATTGCGAGTGTGATCGCCTATACAACAACTTTCAATTCTGACGTCTTAACTTCCTAAGCTTTACTCATATCGACTCATCCGCCGGGATTATGTTAGAATGAGTACCTTACATAAAAGTCTCGAAATATCGGTTCCAGTCTGCTTAAACTCGATGGTGTTTACCAGCCTTACATATTTTAAGAACTGACAAGTCATTTTAGATGGAGAATTCTAAAGTTTTGTGTAATTACAATTTTTGCTTCCAGCGTATGAATATAAAGATCTGTGATGAGGTCAGATTTGCATAATAAGAAAGCGTCAATGGACTTCTGAGATGTGAGAGACGCAGGACAATTGTCAACTTCCTGTAACATGCGTGTAACGGTACCAAACATGTGTGAAGCGCCAGGTGTACAACACACAGGTGTCAAATAGTTACATTGACGAACAAAAGACGTTCAAAAAATACAAAAATAAATGCTACAGCTTTTGTTCAGAAAGGAAAAAATATTCCATTTTTAAAGTTTTACTTTATCACTTTCATCGTTTTGGCATTGCCCATCCCAATGACACGGTGTACGGTGTCATTTTGTTTTCCGATTTTGCAATTTTATCATATGTATTGAGTGTCCATTGCAATCAACTGATTCATGGCATTATTATACTTCCCCTCACCAGTTATCTCTGATTATTGTCGTCATTGTCATTTATTTCACAAATATTGTTTGTGTTCTTTGAGTATCTCATTCGTATATAGGCCTACTAGTATTCACTAAGATGACTGAAGATCTTTTATTTTTTCCGTCCTTCTTTTAGTATATTATTTTATTACTTCAGTTGGGAGGCCTAGATGTATTTGATATGACTAGTAGTTGGTTCTTGTACTCCGTGTTCAAACACAAGACTGTGGTCCGTGCAGTGTAGCCTTTGATGATACAATTCGCAATTCAAGACTTCATTGGATCAAAATTTATCAGAAAATAATGCTAATTTCCTTGCACTTGTCCTCGCGATCGTATTGGGTACGGGTGTTTCCTGCTGCCCTTGATAGTTCGAACAAAAACGTGCAAGCTCTCCAATTTTACTTAAATTCGGGAGTCAAAAGTGTAAGTTTTAGCCCAAATATTGTCGTCAAAACTCTTCATTTCCTACAAAATGATTGGTCAAGTTCGTGCTGGAGACAAAAACGCCGGGGCGAAAATGGGGTTCATAAGTTGACATTAGGCCTATATTAACGTTTCCTCCGTCAAAAGTTTGACAGAAGCCTATAGCCATTTGCTTCAGAAGACATATTACAACTTACTTATTTACTGACGCGTTTGCTTCATAACTGTTCAGCGCCACTGAACTATGGATGCATGGGATCCGGCGGTTTATAAATGATTTGAGTGATTGATTGATTGATTGATTGATTGATTGATTGATTGATTGATTGATTGATTGAAGTATACATAAGCTGACGCAAAACAACGTTGTCAAAACCGTGGTACGCATGTGTATACCCTCACTACGGCGCCCAGGGGTTTCACCTGCGAGCCAAGATCATATTCGTGAGATGCAAATAAGCTTATATTTTATTCACGGGAATACCGCCTGTGTAGTGTAGACTGATAATTTTACTCATTTGATCCACACTAAAAATCCCTATGTATATCAGCCTCGGATACAAGCAGTGTACTTGCAACGCAGGTTTGCTAAAGCATATTTGTTGGCTTGTATTTTAGGTTTTTATGGTAATTTTATTTATGTGTTGTTAACTTTACATAGCCACTGAAAGCAACTCTCAATGGTGTTAGAATGATAGCTAAGAAAGCAAACATTCTCAAGATCAAAGATTTTCTCTGAAGTTGGTAACCTCAGTGAAAATGGCTATTTGTTCTGTGAAAACGTCAAGTAAAAACCAATTATCCGATATGATTTGTTGAAAATTATCAACATAGTCACCAAGAAGACTATACACTGAAAAGTTGCCATAGGCCAAGAAGCAAAACGTCGTGAAACTCAATTCGAACTCCTTCATTACACTAGGTGTGTAGATTAGACACCCTCTGATGTTTCTCTAAAGAAACATCATACTTTTCCCTAGCAATTTACTCATGTAAATTCTCAGACACCTTCGATCAGTGTTATAATTTCTTCACGAGAAATCTTTGATTCGTTCTGTAAGACACAACTTTCATACCGATGTACATTCTTGAAGACACTGGTGCTCCAATTATATACAGTCGTCTCATTCTCTTTCAAAAATGATTTTAATCTATGAAGTGAGAGTGAAAAAGTTAGAACCCGTCATTTGCTGTATATTGGCTGCAGAGAAAGTACAACCATTATCCGAACATGGAATTGTTATGGAAGGAGATAAACTGGTGATAAACTGTTGTTACTGAATGAAATACTACACGTTTTACAAATAACGATAATTTGACAAATGCACTGTTTTTATCTTGGAGAAGAATATCGCAGCCTTTCAATAGTTCATTCTTCCTAAATTCAAAACAAAAATTATTGTAATAAAATTTAAGTCCCCTCTGATACATGTCCTGAAAACAAACGTGCTCTACAGCTTCATCAGTATTTCCTCTGAGAGAAAAACTACTCAGAAATGAAGACATCAAATTTCAGCTGGAGCAGTGATGTCGGCATCGCATCGCCCCATCGAACGGGTTGTCTCGACCTACATGTAAAGTCCCCCTAACTGTTTGTTCGTTGCAGAGGTCCCAGTTCGAACAAAGGTCAATTCTAGCAAACGAAAATGCTGCTTCGGATAAAACTAAACGAGTTGACTTTTTGAACTACAAAACCTAATATAAACCGCAGTCCCCCTAAGCAGTCTAGAGTCAAAACCAGAGTGGGCCGTGGATTTGTTTATTTGTTTTTGTTTGCTTGTTTGTTCTTTGACTGACTCAAAATATTAGAAACTCACATCTTAAAAGACTCTTGATAGATAACTTTTGATAGCAGTCCCTCAAACCACGGAGGGACTTTGGTTTGAAAAAAGAATGATCACATTTCTAGTTTGGTAACGATCCGTGCGTTTTAAAAACCCTCGAAGATCTGGAACGGACAGGCAGATGGATTGGGTCCAATACTTGACGAAATAAAACTAGAAAACAATAGCAGTCAAGGACGATTCACATGTGCGCTCAGCCTGCAATATTAAAAGCAAACTGACACAGAAGCGTTTGCTATCTACATAAAGAAAAACCCGGAATAGTCAAACATGCACACAGATATTACAAGGAGAAAAGTTCAAATAATGTAAGCTTATTCTATGACCGATTAAAGAATTAGAAAAGACGGAAATTTCACCCGAGATTTCTGACTTCAATATTCATTCATTATTTGCACCGTTCGACCTTAAAATACACATGTAAGGAGAACAAATGAAAGAGGATAACTTATGTAGACATTCACAAGCGGTTTGGTACCATGACACTGACAAATGCCTTACGATACCGAGTGGTCTGATTTTAGAGGCTGATCATACGGTCTCGGTGACTGCATGATGTGTGATCAAAGATTCTTTTCAACTTGGATTAATTTATTGCGGTTAAATGATTTGACCAAAAGTCAAAGAAAGAAGTTGGCAATGCTATCTCAGAATGCGTGCATCGTGCATTGTGATATCATCGTGTATATTGAAAAATGAGTACACTGTTAAAATACATTGTAAATAGTGATATAAGGGGTGTGGCTGAGCGTATATATATATATATATA
>LD347235.1:60804-71688 GCA_001465055.1 Ptychodera flava | reverse complement strand
CGAGACAGTGAAAAGTTTTCTCATACCAAGAGTTTTAAAATGAACCGTCACAAGTGGCAGATCAGAAAAGAATTGTACAAAGTTTGAAAGTCTGAATATCTGTCCCCGAGGTGCATTCATTTAATACACCAGGTGACAGAGGAATCTTACCACAGAAATCATGTTCAATGATCTACACTGTCTTAATCAAACCCAAATAAAAATTTGACTTAATACCACCTCTGACCACCAGCTTCTGCACTGTCTCCATTGTCTTTGAACTCTCTAGCTGGAACTACACACACCAACAGCAGTGTCAGAAAGTTGAATTCTGATACTCAGCCGTTCAAATGTTGGTTTTCACATAGTGAACAGAAACAGGAATGTTTCTGATGTGAATGATATCACTCTGTGTACAAGAAGTAGAAATTGACTTCAGAGAATATCTATGAGAATTCTTTTGTCTATATTTTTTGCTTATAGAGTAGGCAATCACTTACTATACGGTCTTTAATATGAAGAGGGCGCTCTCACACTTGTTCAAGTGCGTGAGCGCCCTCGTTTGTTGGATCTTCAAGTGATCACTCTGCCTGATCACAACAAAAAGACTTTCTCAAGGACTACCGATGATACTTGGTACAACTTCACTGAAGCCACACTAAAGAATTATAAATACTACTGTTACTTCTTTATTATGTTTCAAGTATTTAAAAAAATGTCTTGCTTCATCACTTTGTTACAATACAGCTCAATACAGATCTGTTTATAACTGTCAATGGTTGAAACTTGCATTATTTGTGGTTGTTAAGAATATTGCAACCTCATTGGGTTTTACACAGTAGAGTTGGATACACACAATTGTCTGAAAATTTGAACTCTGATTGGTTTATTACTAAGTAAACATTGCCACAACCTGATTTGATGAATGAAATATTGCAAACACTTCAAATGTCAAAATGGAACGGATGATTTCATTGGTCAGTAAATTGAATTGCCATGTGAGATCTTATTAGTAAGTACCATTGATAAAGAGCCACTTCTTCACGTGGATGTTGTTTTGAAGTGGAAACCACTCTCATACCAGTACTGACATTTTCTCAAGTATTTGTGTTGTTCAACATCTGACAGAGTACACCTTTGATTCAATATAATTAACACAGCAATCGACAAAAGCTAGGAACTGATCTCTATATAATTTAAAATCCCTACAGTCTGTAGTCTATAGTTGTCAAAAGCAAAAATAAACAGTTGAGCACTAAATATCACATACTTTGTTTAGATCAAAATTTCAGTTGAAATCTGAGACCAACAAGTATAAGTTGGTTTGTCAGAAGGTATAAAGGTGATATGAAGTTTTGAAAGGGTGACAAGGAATATTTCAGAGTAAAAAATGTTCAAATACGGTTTTACCGTATGAAAAATAGCTGTCACTTTTGTAAGAGGAATGAAACGATAAAATTACTCTCTTACAATTAGTCAACCCATACAAGCATCCAAATTCAATTGTTCAATCAGACTGGTAAACACAATATACACAAAAATCCTACATTTACATATAGAAATGTTTCTACATATCACACAGACAGAATTACATTTAAGTTTCATAAGACGACTGTAATTAACCCCTATACCACAGTTGAGTAAAGCTGCTCAAACAAATATACTGCCAACACGTATGAGATCTTGCTGGAACTTTCCGCCACTCAAGGTATATAGTGATTCATCATATGGCTGGAAATTTCCGGTATTTAAGGTAATCAAGGGGTTAAAGGTCATTCGTCTTGTGGCACCGGACAGGTCAAAGGGTGAATCATAAAATATCATTAACGAGTGGAAGTGCAAATCTTGTAGTCAAATAAGATAGTTAGTAAAATGATTACATCCTACAAGGAAATAGTTACACCATGTTTAAGTTTACACTTTATGTGAGAATAATAGTAACATTAATTTTTTAATCTGTTCATTCAAACTTCCCTGTAAACAGATCCACAAGCATCATTGATAACAATAGGTTTGGGTGAAACCACAGAGGTAAAAGGTTTGATGATAAGCCCATATGGCTCTATGGTTTTATTAAACAAAATTCTGAACAAGTTTTTTCAGGTAAAGGAGAACTTTGGATCATGAGTTCATGTTACATGAATTTTACCTTCAATACCTTTCCTGAAAATATTGGCATGTGCCATTTAAATATGGGGGAAAGAAGCCTTTGCATAGATGTCAACCATCTGTGTGCAGGACCCAGCTGTTTAGCCCCCATGTATGCAGTGATATTGACTTGTCATTACTTCAACCAGAATGGCTCTTTCAAGGCCTTTCATAGCACAAACAGGTCAACTCCCTACACCACACGATATAACCTCTATGGTATTTTTTCAAGTAAGAAAAATGATAGTTATGATCTATATGTACATTATTTTCAACTAATTTCTAATATTTGTTCCATTGCTTTCATCACATAGTTGATGCGATGGTTAACATTTTTAAGCGGTGATTAACTGTAATTCATAATTACAGTAGGATTATATTCTACTCTGAAATTTTTATCAATAAATAGAGCAAACTGACAAGCATCAATAATTCATTACCATACAAGTGATAAAATGTTTATGACACCAACAAAATTTTACAGAAATTTTTCATTAACAACATCAGGGATCTTGAAGTGCCCTGGAACATGTATCATATACTTCATAGACTATGCTCCACTGTGGATGGTCTTGTTCTTCAGATTCAAGGGCACACTGCACCACTAAGAAAGACTTTGCTTTGGAATAAGTTTGCTAACAAGAACGTCACGTGGTACAGATTGACCAATAAGGTAGCCTAACTTTACATAGCATTACAAATTGTTAAATTAAAATTTCAAAGTACAATATGTTTTTCAAACATATTAAATAAAGTATGTAATCTACATTCAAAAAACTTATTATGTTTGTGGAAAGCAGAATCTTCAAAGTTAAACACTTAAAAATCATATGTCGGACACAGAAATAGAGATGCTAGGGTATGCTTGTATTAATTAATCCATGCATAGGGCCGAAATCCATTCTTTGTCCAAAATTCACACTCCCGTTTTTTGTATCTATCAACTACTGTCAGATTATATGACAGTTTAGCAATGGCTTCTGGGTATTCTTTCCAATCAGGAAGCATTGCGCCCTCCCTGGCAAAGTGGAAAAACATTTCTTGCATTAACGCACTAAACTTGTCATCATTCGCCGAGGGTGCTTTGATGAGATCCCTGTGCACTCCAAAGAGAGCGAAGCAATCCCAGCCATGGAAGCCATATTGAGGTTTGAAGTGGACTTTGGTTATCTCCACAGGCTGTGATGGCCATGACGTTGCCACGTAGCGGTAGACAGGAGACGTGAGAGCATCTGATATTGTCTTTGCTAACTCATGAGTCGGACAGGTAACTCGCACATCTGATGCCATGGTTGTGTAGACTAATTCTGGAGTATGCATGGTGGGTACATATTGGTATAGCATCTTTGCTTGCTTTGTGATATTTTTACCAAAGGTGTCTAGTTTATCTGAAATAAGTTAAATAAATGATAAGTTTTAAAGTTTTTTCCTCCTGAAAAAGATGTAGTAGGCAGTAGTGATAATAAAGAAGATACAGTAGGCGTTTCCGAATTAACTTGTTTTGCATGAATTGTGTGCACGTTAGGTAAATATTTGTGAAGAAATGTTATGACTACCTGCAACAACCTCATCATATTTTTTCCAATCCCATTCTCTGATGTCCGACTGTTGTGGGTCCAGGTCAATTTCCTGCGCAGTTGACCCTGTGTGGGAGGAGAAATGTGACTGAGTTACACAATGCTAGTGATTTGTTGAAAATTGGGTAATCAAGACAGTGAAGACTTCAGAAATGAAAGATTTCAATCTTTGTTCAAACTTTGTGCAAGGAAACTTTCAACCATCTTTTTTCAAAACTGACAATAAAGATCAGATGTCAAGGTGTAAATTTTGGTACAAGAGAAACAAATTACTTGAACTTTTTACTTATATTTGAAATTCAAAATGGCTGCTGCTATCCCCATGTCAACTCTTTGCTAAAAAATTAATTTTCAACATTCAGAACAGTAAAATAGTGAAAACTTTGAGCTTCATAATAAGAGCACAAACAGTGGATAATAAAAGTAATATAGAAAATTTGAGAGTCCCTGAGGGATCTCTGAGGATTTCTAACATTTTCCCTATCCACCACCAGATTTTGGTACGTATCCTGTTCAATAGGACAGGTCGGAGAATAAAAGAGCAATGTTTGAGAACGTAAAAAATACATTAATTACTATTTTACAGTTTTCCCCACTCACATTATTTCTCTGAAATTCACAGTTTGGTAACCCGTATAATTAAACTGTAGTACAAGGATGTAAAGTTTAAATGAAAGATCTTATCTGTCAAAGCTTTCCCAAGGCCTGGATAAATGTAGACATCATTAAATACAGTCAATATCTTTGAAACTTTAAATGACTGCTTGATACAACAATTCTTGCAAAGGCACTCTGTTTGTGATGGTAAATTCCACTGTATTTGCTAAAAGGGTTAGGTCACAGTGTCTGACTGACCGAGCAAAAACTGAGATTAAAGCATACACAGGTCAATATTTTACTCTTTCACAGGACATACGGATCAAATGATTGTGCTGAAAACAATGTGGATGGATCTTTACACAGGAACTGCATGGTGATGAAGGAGGGGAATTAGGAAACAAAAGGCTCATTATGGCTAAAACAAAAAAGCAACACATATTTTCTCACCTATAACAATAGGTACATCATGTCCAAGCCCCCTTTTCCACATTTCCTCGGGCGGTGCCGGAACAAGGACTCCATCCACAATGGCTTTTGCACCATTTAATAGATTTTTCTGAGGAAGATCTAAAGTATAGAAAAAAACTTCAACTGTTATTTATTTCGGAATGAGAAAAGTTGTTGACAGTTGGGAGCATATTAAAGAGAATCACGCAACCAATAAATGGATAATATTGCAAATCTAAAGATGAAAGTTTTTCTTACCATGATATTGATGACCTTCATTCAATGTTGAATATGTCATAAAGAAACAAAGCCAAACTGGCTTTTAACCCTTTCACCCCCAGTTCCCTGTATACAGGTCCAACTTTACCATAGAAAACAATGGATTTGGGACAAACCATGGTGGTGAAAGGGTTAAGGTAGTATGCCTGTTAAAATTGAAAGACTTAAAGCTTTGCATCAAACTTTTCATAAGGAAACTTTCCTTTTTTGAAATCAAGAATAAAAGTTAGGGGTCACCATGCAAAATTTGGTTCTAGAAAAATACACTTAACCAATGTATACCAATTCCTGAATTCAAAGTGGCCATCATCCCTGTGTTAGCTCTATTAGAGAAAGATAAAGTTTTGATTTTTGCAAAACTAAGCCAGGAAAGATTTATTTAACTGCATGTGCATCAATATGAACCGCAACAAGTGGTAGACCAAAAATGAAGTGTATAAGTTTCAGAGTCCAATATCTGTCCTGAAGCCGTATTCTACTGTTCACCCAAATTCCCCATAAAGAGGTCCACACTTACCATTGATTACAACGGCTGTGGAACATACCATGGCCTTGTGGGGGTTACAGGGGATACAATATATTGTACCAGATTACATCACTACCTGCACTGCATAAACTACTTATTTCTGATCTCCTTTCAAATAAATTCCATTGCACAGTGACAATTGAGGGTGGTTTCTTTGTTTTCAAAATGTACCCCACTTGCTCCAAATACATATACAGCTGTAGTATCATAGCAACAGATTCTAAAGTGATGTGAATAATTTCTGTTTGTAGACTAATAGCCTTGTTTTGTTCTATTGTACATACTCTGGACACCAAGGTGATGCTTTAAAGGCATGATTCAGGCGTCAGATTGTCTTTCCAGGAAATTTACTTACTAGATTACAATTTCAATGGAAAACAAAAGGCCATAACACCTTAATAATCCTCTTACAGACTAGAACAAACTCGATCCCTGGGATCGATTCCCCGACCTTTAATATTGATGACTTTTATAAAATGTTAAATCTACAAGAAAAGAATAACAAAGTCATAGGCCCTTTGTGCTTACAATTTATAAGTCTCTTACTGTCATACCATTCCACAATATGTCTTCAAAAATTAGATAGAAAAGTGTCCTTACCTTGTAGGTCATTGTCATTCCAATATGGATATTCACTCCACGGAACAGCATTGGCAATTTTATCAGAACTGAGACTTCGCAAACATTTCACATCAGTACATTGAGTATTATTGAGAAACCCAAGATTGTCCTTGGAGGTTTCAGAAAGGTTTTTATTGAAGACGGTAGAAGAGCTCATAAGCCATGCTCTGTGGAAAAGGCCTAGTTATGGAAAGAGAAACAGACTCTGTTTGAAATTCTCATAAATCACGAAATATTATAGATTACAAACACAGAGTTCAAGTCACATTCCTTGTACCACAAAGTGAGTGTACAGCATTTACTTTGAAAGTAATTATAAAGATTTAGACCTTGTTGGCTGTAACTTGTGTTAAACTTGTCAACAGTATGTCTATAACTGTGTTATTTCCAGTGTTATTGCTGATGACTGACGATACGAGTAGACTTGATTTTTAATTGTTAAGTTGCTTTAGAAACTACTTAAAACAGACTTAAAATGTTCAAGACAACACAAAGAAGAATACTGTACAAAATTTACCTTTGGTAAGTGGAGAAACAAGGTGTGCAAGAATGGAAGTGCCTCCTGAACTTTGACCCAGCAAGGTCACTTGATTGGCATCTCCACCGAAATGATGTATGTTATTCTGGACCCATTTGAAAAGCAAGATTTGATCGTAGAATCCATAGTTTCCTGATGTATTTGACGGGGAATCTTGGGAAAGGATATCCAGTGCCATGAATCCAAATGCATTAAGTCGGTAATTAAAGCTTACAAACACCATGTTGCCTTTGCTTGCCATCTCCGCTGTTGGATGATAGTCCTGCTCACCGCCGCTTAAAATCACAAGGCTTCCTCCATGGATGAAAACACTGACCGGAAGTGATGCCGACGAATTGAGTGTTGGAGTCCAGACATTCAGATACAGACAATCTTCATTGCCTATCACATCTTTGTAATCCTTACCAGGCTGTACGCACACACTTCCATACCTCTTTGCGCTGTACACTCCTTCCCAGCATGACTTACTCCCCTTCAGGGATAGTGGTTCTCTCCACCGAAGATCACCCACAGGTGGCACTGCATAGGGAATGCCTTTGAATACGTAAGCTCCTTTTTCTTCATCACCTTCAACAAAGCCACAGTCTGTCTGAGCCTGTATGATACTCCTTGACACTGTATGTGCCGCAACATACAGCACAATAACTACAGCACACAACCCTATTACAATCCAGATACCATAACAGCAGTATTTTTGAGCCTTTGTACAGGATTTCTTGTCTCTCTTACTGGTGTGCTCATCGATAAAGTACATATCATCAGACTCATCGTCAGAACCAACTTGCGAGAGGAGTACTTCCTCTTGACTGGCCATGATGGTCACTTTGGTGTCTTTAGCAAATCGGTGACGGACCCCAACATTCAACTATTAAAATGGAATGTGAAACAGAAGACAAGATAGTAATTTCTGAGTGTGTATAAGGAAATATAAAATATGTAATGACTGGAAAATGACTAACAATAAACATGCACTGTGAAATCTAGACTCTCTGAATCTATAGGGAAAAGGTTAGTATTCATGAACTAGAATTAATAATTTCTTTGAAGTCTTAAGCCGAACCAGTTTATAAACAGCTCTGGGGCAAATGAAACACAGACGTTTTTGTTATTAATGATTTTAAAGGAAATATTGTCGACAAGATGACAAGTCTGAACCCTCAATAGTAGCATGATCTGTTAGAATTGAAAATTTGAATGTACATCACCAATTCATGTAGAGTAAGTGTGATTCATTGTAAGAGTTTTTGAGCTTTAAAGGATAATTTCAAATTTACACATGGCAATTCAACAATAATTTGCATGTTTTAACCTACTTCGACTTCATCCATTATGACTTCAGTATACAAGATTATATGTTAGCAATTTTCACAGAGCTGCATATGTGGCATCAACTACTGCAACGGAGAGGATTCGATGTGGCCAGGCATACAGCTTATATACTAGGAGTAGGAACTTTATTTGAAGGACCTGGCTGTTTACTTACTATTTACATGGGAATAAGTTACGTGGCAAAATTCAGAAAATCAGCTTCGGACTTTTCGGCATTTTGCATTTTTGCCACATGCCTCGGTGTAAATATGTAAAGTGAAGCGTACTATACCACTCATTTACGTGGCAGAGAGCATTCGGAGGCGTGGAGAACAAGACTAGCTCTAGCCACAGTCCTACTCCACCACTGTCAAGTCTGCAAGTCCGACATTCCAGACAACTAAACGGTTTGTTTGTTTTTGCCTGTATTGATGGAACTTGAAAGATGCATGAAGGGATGGCGAGTACCTACAGCTGCTGGTCGAGCAAGATCTCCCTGTATCCGCCCACTTATTCTGCTCTAAAGGTTGTTTTCATCTTTACAGTCTAGAGATACAACACGTATTCCAAAATCATCTGTCCTTGAACTACCGGTGATGGAAAGAAACCAGCGGGCAAGTGGAGATACTGGATGACCGGATCACTTCCCCGGGGTTACTTAACGTTCAGGTCCAATTACATGAACGATAACAGTAGCAATTAATTGGTGTTGGTATCATGTGGGGGATGTATACCTGACATGTTAACCCTGTGATTTCACAGTGCATGCAGTGCAATCATCGCCGTGACCCCTGTCATCATGATGATAAGGTCATATTTACACACCTGGACCGATTCGTTCTCAAAATAAACTGAGGTTGACAGCTGTCTATGAATAAGATACGATTAGACACTATCTCGTCAATTCTACGTAAAATTTCGCTATGGAATCAGACCCATTGAGACAAATAGCAACCTAGTGGTGATAAATTAGATTCTGATTAACCTGAACGCTAGTTGCGTACCTCCTGAGTCCATGTGATTCGTGGTAACGATCATAGCGGTCTGGCCTGTTTGTGTATCGCCCGCCGGGCAGTCAGGGCGTCACATGCGTACACACGGCCACGGCGACGTCACTTTTACAGGGCGCCCTCAGGGAACGACATGATACATGTGTTCGTGGTTCGAGTGAGGATTTGCACACAGTTTGTAGAAGCCGTGATGAAATACCAGTAGTTGGTTGAGTTTAAATTTTCTATTTTAGAAAACTTTTATGTTGTACGTAGTAAGTTTATGCAACACACGTGGAGAGAAAGCTACATAAATGTATTTATTGCAGCTGGCCCCTGCATCATGGACTGTCCACGAAGCTGTAGTTTAATGCACTGGCCTGCATCACACAATCTAAGCTTGCTTTGTACTTAGGAAGAGTGCAAATTGTGTGATTTTTTATTGTAAATTTAAACTGAAAGTCACCTTGATTTGAATAATGCAAAACATAGGGTAGATTTATCTGGCATCATTTTACTGCCAGTCTGTTAAATTTCCAAAAACAAAAAAAAAACATTTTTGTACTTGGTTATTGCAATTCTCAATGTTCCTATGGTTTGCATCTTATTGTACTTTGTTCATTTATCTATAATTTTTGGGAATATATCCTGATAATAATCAGACACAGATATCCGTAGATTATATGTCCATCAGAATAAAGGTCAAACAAAATTATTCCATATACACAATCATAAATATGCAACTTGAATGAATGTAGTTTTGTTCGACCTCTTAGGGTGAATGCACCTCAGGGACATATATTTAGATGCACAGTTTTCTAATTCTTTTCTGATCTACCACTCATGGGGGCTCATTTTGAAGCACTTTGAGAAAGAAAAACTTTCATTCTCTTAGTTTTATGATGATAAAAAATCTTATTTTTCTCAATAGAGTTAACACAGCCATGGTGACCATCAAGTTTTGAATTTCAAATAGTAAATCTTGGGTAATTTGTTTTAGTACCAAAATTTGCTTGAATTTTATTCTTGATTATGAAAGTAAATTGTTGAAAGATTCCTTGAGCAAAATTTGAGCAAAAGTTTAAGTCTTTCAATGTCAAGGTGCATACTACCTTAAAAAATAACACAGAGAGCTTCAAATCACTTGATCTTTTTGTATGTTAAAGTAGTACGGACTTTTGGTTGTAAAGCAAGCAAGCCTGGTGTCAACTTTTCCTCTTTACTTCTTGGCAAATGGCTGCTTTTCTTGAAAATCATGAAATACATAAACACACTGGATTGTGTAGCAGACATGACTTTACATTTGTATTTAACCAAGTACAGAATTCAGTTTGGGATTGATCAAAAAGTGTTAAGTGAAAAGCTATTTACAAAAAATATATATAATCCTGATTATCTGAAAATTTGATCTCTTTTTCTGATGCTCAGGGGTAATATCAATGAAGAAAACTGCATAACCAATCATTACTATTTGTTCACTATAATTTTATTAAACTTTGACTTAAATTAGCATAAAAGATACATAATTGTTCAGAAAACTGATAAACTCCTCTCGGTAAAGATGGACTCTCTCAGCCGATTTATTCATATAGTTTTCTTTATGGTCAGTTTTGGAGCTGCCCTTCAATTTCTCTCTTTTGTTAATTGTGCAACATAGGAAAGTCCTTTCAAGATTTGATCTTGTACGAATTGTATTTCATCAATACATTTATTTCAGTTCAATTGTGATTAGGTCTAAGTTCATTTGAGTCAAAAGAGAAAGGTACAACACAGCTTCCCAGAGGTCAAAGGTCATATGCAATGTTTCATTTTCAGCCATTATGGATTCCATTCAGTAAACATTAGTTGTGAATTTTTGTCATCAAAGCTGAC
>LD347235.1:44178-58929 GCA_001465055.1 Ptychodera flava | reverse complement strand
CTGGCATCCTTACCTTTAGTTTGTCCTTTCTGGCTTTTTTCTTTTCCTTTCTCTTCTCAGCCATCTTTACAGCTTTTTCACTTTCCATTTCTGTTGTCAAGGGACTCGGTATCTGTAAATGTTGATAGACAGTGGTATGATAATTATCAATGGTGGAAGCTTTGTAGGGGTAGGTAGGTGCTGAGAGAGAAAGAGATGGGGAAGCAATTAGAATGAACTAAGCTAACATAACCATTGGTTTTAAGCTTTGTTTGAAAATTAAAGCTACATACATCAGTAAGTGTACAACCTTGTCAATGCCAATGTTACAAGTACTTTAAACACTTTTCCAGAGATCACTTTTTAGTTAAAAACTTTCCTTTGATTATGAGGACTGGCTTGAATACAGTAGCAGTAATAAAGTGTGAATACAACCATTATGTCAGGAAGTTTCTTGAGGTTTGTTTTTTTTGAAGACATTTTCCTGACAGCATTCCATACCTGTGCCTTGGTGTAATCATACATATCAGGATAGTCTGCCATGAACTTCCGGAATTCATTCCTAGTTGGTTTGTCGATGGATATGGCATAACTGCACTTTCCATTTTTATCCCTGGATTCAAAGACCAGTGAGAAAAAAACAGTGATTATAGATGTCTATTGCAGGACAGAGTGTTTTTTACTTGAGGGTAAAACAAAATGAACTGTAAATGGTGACTTCTGGTATATACAGTGATTTTTGACTTTTACAAAAAATACATTTATGGCTGGGATTATTTGTTGTTTTTTCATTGTTATAACTGTATGTTTGCTTTCTGGTTATGTCACTACTTTGAAGCTTAATGGCAGTATGTTAATTTTTTAACATTACAGCAACAACTGTCTGATTTTGTAGTTGTACTACTACAGTAGAACAATGTTCAAAGCTGGACAATCAGACTTTAATTTCACCTGGATTTCATTCTACCAAATAACAAAACTCAACATATGGGTACAACACACCTTGGGCTTCAAACGAACAATTTTTAAATTGGATTCACGATGGAAATTAACTAATTTTTCTCCTCAGCCAACCATACCCCCCTACCCCACAACTCTACTTACTTTGCCATAATAATCTTAACATAGACATCACCACTACACAGTTAAGGTTGAGAGAACAGACATCACTACACAGTCAAGGTTGAAAAGACAGACCTTTGAAACACTATGGTATAGTGCCGGGACTAATACAAATTAAAAAAAGTTCTTTTTGTCAAGCTCAGGCTATCATCTGCAATTTGCGAAACGCAAGAATTATATTACATTATGCTTTCTAACCTGATAGCTGGATCTGCACCAGATTCCAGCAGAATGCGGATAATTTTCCTCTGTCCAGCCTTGGCTGCTATGTGCAGTAAAGTTCTACCATCACTGGCAAAAGAGTCATTGAGAATCTCAGCTCTCTCCATGGAAGGCAAAGATACTGCATCCTTTCCAGGATCAGCTCCTGAACCAATGGAAGTTTGATCATTTTGCTGTGGAATCTTTTCATCGCCTGGTTGGGAAGACTTTTGTGTTTCATTTTCTGAAGTTTCCATGTTTTCCGAGGTAGCTTCCTTTACCGCACTGTCATCAGTGTCTGTCCTTGTGACTGTATCTGTTTCCCAAGCAACATCGATTTCAGTATCTGTGATTTTGTTAGTGGCATCTTCTACAATAGTCAGAGAATCCTTGTCTGCTTTCCCAGTCTCTGACATTGTCTTTAGCAATGACATCATCATGTCTTCATCTCCTGTCTTACATGCAGTATACAGGTCATTCCTTAGTTGATAGAGGGCGCTTCCTGAAACCCAGATTGAGAATTCCATTTTGAAGTAAATGTCCACAGAATTTGCCATTCAGTAAGTTACATTTCTGCGATTTTGGTTATCATAATTATGATTTGACTATCATAATATTTAAGTGATCAATATACTGCACTAAATGATCAAAGTGACCAGTACAGATCAGGATTTCAAAGAAGTATGACATTGTTTGCATTGGTGTCACTGTGGATTTTCTGAGAAGTAACGGGCTGGTATATATCACAGCTACAAACCTGTATACAGCCTATAACTCACGTGTCAGGTTTTACAAAGGACACCCCTACATGTATATGTATGTGTACAGACAAATATTACAAGAAGACAGATACTGGTATTGTGACATGAAGACAACTATACAGAGTAAACAATACTTTATCACGACAGAGAACACTTTTGCTTGTCTGTATTTTCAATGCTATATATGCATTTCGTCTCAGTTAAAAATCAAGGTTTAAAAGTGACAGGACAAGTCAACTGCCATGTAAAAAATTAGTCTGTAAATCGTTTTTGAATCACACATTCATTCTCACCTGGCCTATTTTCCTCTTCAACAACGCTTTTCTCTTTCTTCTGCACACCAGGTTTCTTTTTCCTCTTGGGTTTATTCCTCAGATTTTCAAACTCCCTGAGATGTAGGGTACTAGTCTCTGTCTCAACAGTCTCTACAGCCAGGCTGTCTTCAGCATTGGTTTCATCATCAGAATCTGTTTGAGAAAAAAGAGTGAGTTCTTGGACTGAATCACTGCCGGCAATGCAGTTCAGTAAGTAAAGCAATTTAATTGGGTGATTCAACTCAAGAGGGCGATGTTCATCACCTGAGTTATTCAGTGATAATGTTTTGATACTCAACTTTCAAGTTTGACTTTTTTTTACCTGATTCAAGTCGTTCGATGCTTTCATTTGGTGTCTCAGAATCTAGTATTCCTTTTACTTCATCTGTTTTTGTTTCCTTTTCAGGTGACCTTTCACCTCTGCCATCCTTGCTTGTTGTATCTCTATTGTTTCTATCTGTGACTGATGAGATTTCACCACCTCCATCTTTTGGACAAGAGTCCTTATGAAATTTCTGAGGATCTTTTACAACTCCTTGTTTAACTTCAGAATGTCGCCCATCTTCAGTCGCCAAGACGCTTGCAATGCGGCCATTATTACCTCTACCATTTCCATTCTCACCATTTTCCCTGACCATGACTTTCTGCTTGGATAACCTCCGGGGTATCGCTTTTGGTTTGGGTGACCATGGCAACAAGTCTGCCACGTCTTCCTCGTTGCCATAGCACTCGACAGTCATGAGTTCTGCATGGACCCTCTTCACTTCGGCAAATGTCGGCCTCCTTGTGGAGAATGGGATGGTTATGAAGCGTGGGTCTTTCTTGCTGAAGTGGGCATTCTTTCCACTGAAGAAGATCGCTTTGTTAAAACTTGGTGCCCGAAGGAAGATATGATCACAGTCTGCGAGAGATTCTTTCCAGTCGTCCAGTAAGTCATGGATGTCTTGAATCAAAGCTGCTTCATTATATCGCCTGAGACTTGCTCCAGCTGATCTGAGAACAATGAAAATCGATTTCTTCATAATTGTCAGAACATCAAAGTGACAAGCAAGACAGGTTTTCCTTTGAACCAAACACAACTGAAATGATACTTCATGCACAGAAGAAAAGTTTGCTGTGACTTACATTGATACAAAAATTACATGTCCTTTTCCTGACTTGTTCATGCAAATTACAGCAAAAAATGTGACACCTTTTGACAATGTTCTAGTAACCTTTATGTCATTCTACCATAGATGCTATTTATGTGACTCAGCATACAATATGATCTCAATCCTATATTAGTTTACAAAGCAATAACCCCTTTCTTTATATATACCCGGTATTATGAGACACAAATGTGAAATGCTAATTTGCATGAATACAGAAATTATATTTTTACTTTAACATGGGCGGGAAAAAAATTATCAACTGAATTTTTCCCACCAAAACTTTTTGGAGCAACATTTTACTAATTTTTAAGAATTTTTCTTTAACTTTTTTATCACTTTGGACAAATAGACATCACATTTCATTGGCAACATTTTTTAGCAAAATTTTCTCAAAAATTCGACAAAAATTGACTTTGGCACTCATAGAGTTAAGCAGGTTTCAGCAGCAAAGCAACATAGAGAATACATCAAAACAATGCAGAAAGATGGCATTCTGTCCCTCTAGTCAACAGTATAAAACACTCATATAGGTTGATATCAATAATGCTATGGTACGAGTTAAGGCTTTTACCCCTACTTCCTAGTAGTTGGCTCCACCATTGTCACTCAAACAATGACAGGACTGTACCAACATTTCGCAAAAAGGTGTAAAATCATACCTTGGAGCATGGCCACCTTGTTGACTGTCTCTGATACCCTGTGCTGAACCTCGCTTTGCTCTGACGGTGTATCGATGGAATGTTTTGTGCAAAAGCACTTTTTCTCTGTGGGTGAAAGACAAACAGTTCAAAATTTAAAAACAGATACTGATGAAGTAAAGCTCACACACATTAAAGAATAGACAAAGTTTCTCTAAAGCAAGTTGTTGAAGAAAGAAGATCGATGAAATGAAGTCATACATACATGTAAATACATACATATATGTAAACACCAATAAGCTAATCAACAATAAGCTAGTCATTACAAAGTACAGAATACACTGGGAAAGTACTTTTTCTTCCAGGGATAATACAGTTCCTAACTACCTAGATGCTTGTTTTGAGTCAGTACAATGCAGTATTAAGGTATTATATCATATCAGTATATTAGTGGTGCGAAAACTGCAATCCCATTGGTTGAGACGTGACAAAAACCGTGCTATATTTGCAATATAGCAATGTTGGAACAGGTACAAGCTTTCAGATGGAGAAAATCCTGCATTTTTATGTCTCAAGCTGGAATTTTAATTCAATATTATGATATAATAGCAATAAACCACCTCAGCAATGGGTATACCACTCGATTTTGACCAGTTCACTCAATTTATGCACTGGCTATCACTTGTCCACACATATAATGAACTGCGCTTGTCCACACATACTATGAACTGGTCAAAATCTTGTGGTATATTGTCACTTGGTGTGGTTTATCACTTAAGTTTGCACCTGGAAAGTGAGAGGCTCAAACTTTTGCTCCAACTTTCCCTAATGAAACTTTTGATCATTTTCTTAACAAAACAAGAATACAAAATGGGGGTAACTGAGTAACATTTGGTGCTAGAGAAACGAACTACCTAACATTTACCGATATTTGAAATTTAAAATGGTTGCCATCCCTGTGTTAACTTTATGGGGTACAATAAAATTTTTGATTTTTTGAAAAGCTAAAATGGTAAGATGTTTCTTAACTCCAAGAACTTTGAAATGGGCCCCCATAATGAGCCCCTACAAAGTGGTAGATCAGAAAGGAATTGTAAAAATTTGAGAGTCCCAATATCTGTCCTTGAGGCACATTCTATCTTAACTTATATTTGTTCCACATGGTTTGATCTCCATCATTCAAATACAGATCAGGAATATAACAGTAACACCATCATCCCTTGTATTTCTGTATGAAATATCAAACTTACACAAACTTTTATTCAGTTGTTCTTCTGTGTATTTGTAAAATTGTCACAGCCAGACAAAAGACTTTCACCAAATTTAACTTGATAAAAGAGGATTTTAGAGACTTTGGTTGCTGCAGTACTTCCATCATATCAGTCAGTTTCTGAATGTCTGTAGCATTGACTCACCCATCATATCAGTCAGTTTCTGAATGCCTGTAGCATTGACTCACCCATCATATCAGTCAGTTTCTGAATGTCTGTAGCATTGACTCACCCATCATATCAGTCAGTTTCTGAATGTCTGTAGCATTGACTCACCCATCATATCAGTCAGTTTCTGAATGTCTGTGGCATTGACTCACCCATCAAATATGGCTCCAGCAAAGTGACCACCAGCAACCATCAACACACACCATTTCATTTGTTGGGTGAGAGTCTCCGTCTTGTAAATTAATTCATTCTGAGTCACAGGTACGTTCTAGTTTGTAAAGAATGAGATGCAACAGACATGTGAGACATCTTATAAGATAGCTTCAGAATGTGGGTTCTACCACTTGAGTGAATCACGATTGTTAGCTTGAAGAACACCTTGAAACCTACAAGGTGCTTTTGTCATTTGTGTATTTGTCTATAATTTACCTGAGGTATTTTGAAATAACTTTAAGTACATGACACAAACTATGAAGAATTTTCAAAGCATTAAATTTTGAATAGAGTTCAAATGCCGTTGTATTCTGTCCATGTATAATCATATTCCTATAAATTTAAAACAATTGTCTGGGCTTTTCCTTTGTACTGGTGCACCAAAGTATACTACACACATTGTCAACAAAAACTGATTATTCATTGTTGATCCAACTCTGAAATCTCCTTACCTTCTTTCCATATATAATACACCTGTATATGGAGAGAATTTGACCACTGCTGTTCTTGAAATACAGTTTAGGGTACTGCCGACCTCTTGGTTGTTTGAGTTTCCCATCGTCATCAGTCTCACTGTCTGTTCCGCTGTTTGGTGAAGATTTCAGACGAGATGGAAAGGATGCCCGTATTTTATGAGGTTTGGATATCGGAGAAAGATCTTGGTTTTCGTCGTCCTCGCTGTCACTGCTACTGCTATCACTGCCAGATATACTAGATATTTCACCTGTGTAACAAATAATGAAATAGACATCATTAATTAACCCTTTTCCTGCCAGACAGTATTAAGACTATTACTTCCCCATCAGCCAAGTCAGTAAAAAGCGGTATTGAACCAAAACATGACGTATTTTCACCCGCTCGGCTTGGTATGTTATAGCATCTTTAGTCCAAAAAAATCAAGTTTACAGTATTTATGTTTTCAACAGCCTTCAAATGTACAGTATTATGCTAAAATACAGCATATGGAATATGTTGTGTTTCATTAATTTTAACCATCTTGACCTGATGGTGAAATATGGACTTGGCAGGAAAAGGGTTAAGGCCAGTGTTTCAGACACTAAATGTAGCAGAAGCTGTATAAAAAGTTTATCAAATTCACAAGTGTTACTGCAATGCCTCACTTACAAATTAAATTTCCCCGATCTTTCAAACCTGAGCACCCTATTTATATCAAAGATTGTATTCTACGTAATACCTGTACACCATACATATTGATGGATTTTTAAATTTTGCATATTTGCATGTGATGATTTTAGTCTGTTGAAAGTGTAAGTCAGCATATCGCATACATTTCCTCCATTCTTTCAGAGAATATTGAATCTCCATCACAAAAGAATTTTACCGGTAGCAAGTTAGAACACTGATTTTGTTTTCCAAACACTACTGTGTTATGATTTGTTTTGCTGTGTACCATCATTTTTGAAATGGCAACTAGTCAGTCACTTTCTTTCATGGACTGTGAGAAGTCCCTTTCTAACAACGCTTCCTGGATGAATATACTGTTGCCTGGTTTCATTTTACAAGATCAATAGGTGCCAAAGTCATACACCATCAAAGCAATACAATACAGAATTTCCGAACAAGACTTGAAAAGACAGACAACATTACCTGTTAACATGCTTTCAAAGGCCTCTTCTGTGACACTGGGTTGACCTGCCGCTTTTTGCCTCAGATTAAACCTATGCCAGTCTAACTTGTAGTGCTTTCTCTTTAACAGAATGTGAAATAACCGCAGAGTTATAAGAACATGTGTGTAAATTCATTAATATGTATATATGGTGTCATCTCGAAACAATGGCGAGGAAACAAATATTTTTGCTATTACGCTGATGCAATATAATCTGTACTCATTATGAACAATATTATCTCTGTATTATGATATATTTTTGCCAACAATGGTAACAGAAACAATTATGGTACATAGCATAAATTATTTTTGAGCAAGTTTGCAAAACAGATGCTAACAATTGTTCTTATAATATTTTTAGGTCCAATGCTTTATCTGACTGGTTTTCACACTGTGTTCACTATCAGGCGTTTTGATGGTACACTGCAGAAAGTTAGTATTGTTTACATGTAAACTTTACAAGGATTCATTTCTATCTTCAGTTATTCTTAGAATAATGAATGTCAGAGTTTACCTGCTCTGTTCTTGACATAAACAGGCAGTCACAGGTAGAGCAAGCCATCTTGTCAGAGATGACATGTTTCTTGGGGGAAGCTGTCGATAGAAATTCATCATTGTTCCATGAAAATATATCTACATTCAATTGTTTTCAATCATTTCAACATGTGTTCTGTCAGGTGTCTTTTTTCAGGGTCTACAGTGATCATAAAGAAAGATCCTTATCTTTACAAGGATTTGTGTAGATGGGGAATGGCAACCATTAACTTGTCCATTTCGAGTCAAATTACATTTTTTTTGCTGGGGAATAAAAAGACACTTGCCGCAATTCAATGACACACAACTTTCCCTGGTTGGTGTTGTACATTGACATTCACAATGTTGAGTGCAAATAGTCCATCATAAAACTCGGTGGGGAAAGGTCATGTCTACGAGCTGTGGAACTGTGTGATGGTGACTCATTACACAAGGAAGGCTGAGTGTATACACTGATATGCTGCTTGTATAGTTTCTGCTTCGATTAATTACTCTGATGCAGATCAGAGAGTGCACCAGCTCAGAGGACAGGGGGCTCAGTCTCTAATGTTTTCTTGTTGTTCGTTTGTTTACTATTTATACATAGGTAGAGTACATAACAATATGGCTGCAACATGATGATGTATGTCTGTATGAAAAGCAATCAATAAAATATGTAAAATTGCAAACCAGAGAGGCATGCACTCTAGTCTATCTGAACTATCACTCTGCCCAGACAAATAAATAACTCTCAATGTGAAAGTTACACTTGAATGTGTTTGTCTGGGCAATCATAATTCAGGTAGAGTGTGTGTGCTGTTCTGGCTTGGCTTTCATTTAACATTGCATGTTTTATTTATTACTTTACTTAAATCAAACACATATTGTCATGTTTCAGCTCTTTTGTTACTGTGTTCGTAAACAAACAAACAAACAACATGAAAACATTTGAGACTGAGCCCCCTATGCTCAGAGTAAACACTGTCCCTCCACGGTCCATGGTGTAAAGCTCATCTTTCTCCCATGTTTTGTACCTATAAAAGATACATACTATTCTTAACTCAATTTTTGTTTCAGAAAGAAGTCCTCTTGAAGTTTAAGCCCCCCCCCCAACCTTCTCCATTTTCCTGTAGGATCAAGGACGTAGATAATATATGCTACCTGTGGCTGTAGTAGTTTACTACGTTTTGATTACTCCAACCTTCCCCTGGCCCTGAACCCCTTCAATATTGGATTTGATGTGCTTCCTCTGAGGATTCCCCTCATTGGAAATGTTTTCAGGGAAGAGAGGTCTGATCGAATTCTTGACTACTCTTTTTGTTCCTACCTGTTTGTTCTGTAGAACTTTGCTCATCATTCGACTCGCTAGGTTGGAAGTCCTCAGCTTTGATATTCGGTTGACAAGATGCCAGAGTCAAGCCCTTCATGAGAGTTTTTGCTTTGCTGTCATAGAGGGAACATGTAAAATACTCTGGAAGACCGCCAGCTTGTTTTGACACTGACAATTTCTCTTTGACCTTCCTGGGTTCACCATCCCGAGCGGAAAGAAGCCCACTTTCAGACACAGCAACTTCTGCCTCCGCCATGATAACCCCACGTCCCCAGTATCCCGCGCAACGCTGAAAATGTTACTCTTCTACACTTTGAGTATTCAATAATAGAAACAGGACTTTGAGCTTTTTATGTCATCCCGATTGCCCGGTTTCATAAGATACGTTTTGTATGCTGTAAGATCACCGCCTTCCGAGCTGTATTGCACAAGACATGGAAATCACGGTCAAACATGACTCCACACCAACAGAATCTGAGGAGAATGCATCGCCCTGCTCAGCATATGGATCGACAATTCTTGCCCGCCGCTCGTATATACGGACAATGACAAACTTTGTGAAAGGACTCTCCACAAGATTGACGATCGTGGTTTCAAAGTAACCGGAAAAGCATCACCTTTCATTGGCAAATAATGTAGGAAAGAGAAATTTAGGTCGGCTTTGCAGGCTTAGGCAGGCAGCTGTCTTCCATGTCAATGACTCATGACCTAATGAACTTTGAACTTCACGAAAGAGGCGTAGGTGGCGCTATTCTGAAAGCAGCAAAATTTTATGTTGCTGGAAAGTGTTCACCTACATACGTTTCAAAATTTTCTCCGACTGTACAAATATTTCGCAACTTAGAAGACACTTTTGAGAGCACAAAATAATTCATACATGGTAAAATGATAAATATTACAATGTCAAAGTGATCTTGTACAAGGTCTACAAGAAATCTACAACCACATCACATGATTGGTACGATTTTATACCACAAAAGGAAATTTATAGGCGGAAGGAAATTCTCACAGTATAAAAAAACAAAAACAATTCCAGTAAGTTTTCATCTTTTATTGTATGACTTTGAAAGGTGACAAACGTCAGCAAAATGTGAAATTTAACCGACCCTAAAGCCAGATGCTGACTATGTCAGGTAGCGTATTTACAACCAACAACTGACAACACAAATACAGTAACACTTCTTTGTCAGACTACACTATGCTTGTGAAAATCTTGTCGAGCATTCACCGTTATCATTCTTCTGTAACAAAAGATGGGTGAAAAGTCCTATGGATGTAGACATCACATCCTCTCTTGTTGTTAACATTGGAAGAATCTGATATTTCAATGTGTTTATAATAAACTTTATACTTCTCTTGGACAAATTCAATGATAAAGTATGGAGAAGGACAATTTTCTCTGACACGTCACAACATAATTTAAAGAAACAGTTAGCAACTTTGCTACTGAACAAAGCATTGTAACGGTGTTAGGAATGCCTCTGCAATCAAATTTACATGTGGCAGTAGTTCCGTAAAATTTCAGTATTTGAATTCCAATGTCAGCGTCGGAGCACAGATTACAAATGACATATTCCATATTTCATGGATAGTTGATGACACTCATGTATATTCTCAAAACTCATGTAACCACTGAAAGAGACTGGTTATCGATCAAAGCACAGTATTAGCTGATATCTGTACTATAGTTGAAATATGACCATCTATACCTCATATAAGTTTTCATATATTTTTTAGGACACACCCTTCTTACATAACATTTCTTGAAAAATATTTCGCTATCATGCAAATCTGACAAAGCTGAAACTGTTAAAATATTTTTAGAACAAAAAAATACATTCCATTTACAAAAGAATAGCCTTCAATAAAACTACTTCCACAACACACTTCCTTCTCCCTCGTTGTAGCCCTTGGCATATTTCATCTTTGGGAGCTGACAGAAAAAAAGAAATTTCCATTACATTATATTCAAAGAAGACCTTCCTAGATCCTGAGTTGCAAAACTTTGAATCTCTGCATTTCATCTTTATAATACATGGTTATATCTCTCTAGCCCTTCATTTATTTTCTGCATATATCTTACACTTTTCTTTCAGAACAAGACATTTACCAGCATATCATTGCAAAGGCACAACACTCATATGAGTAATTACTCTTGATATCTACACATTTGTAACACAAAAATTTGTTGCCATCGGTAAACTAATTGACCCTCATCTGTTTCTCATAGTGCATGGACAAACCAACTTTGAGCAAAGTAGGTTCAGGCATATATGACATTTTGTAAATAAATGGCTGCCTGGCAGACATTGAATTACATAACTATATCCATGGAGAACAATAATGTCCGACTCTCTACCTGGAAACACTACTTTATGTTCAAAGAGACAGAAAAACATATTCAACATTCAATGACAAAAATTATATATTTCAAAGATAGAGTATTTATCAATAAAGCAAAGGATCTTTTTCCATGTATTTTACGACATCATGAAGTATGAAATATACCCAAATCATGTATGGAGTGTACCCAAATCATGTATGGAATGTACCCAAATCATGTACGGCAATTCCTATTTGTACTGACCTGCAGATACTCATGCTTGATAGCATCAAATTCCATGGCACTGATGGTGAGTTCCGGAAGGTACTTGGGAATCACACAACTCTTGGCGACTTTGAACTTGTTACTGCAACTGGAATTTTACACAAAATGTTAATAAATGAAAAATACATACATAAATATACATACATATGAATACACACAAACATATATAACTACACACGCACTCATGCATACATGTAAACACATCCATCTATCCATCCACACATATATAAATAAATATTGTCATTCTGGAGGAACCAGGTATTGACAATCTTTCAAAACGTTCACATATTTTTCTGTAAACAATGGTATCTGCATTCCAATGGTTCATTTTCCTGTAGTCTTGCCTGAGTTTTATTCTGCTATTTGTTATTTTGCTATTTGTACTCATTGTCTTTATTCAATTTTAATTCTTTGGCATCCCTGCCTTCCCCTGTGAGTAAGTCCATCCATTCAACAGAAAACAAAGGGGATGAAGCATAGTTGGTTGAGAAAGGGTGAAAGGTATGTCTGTGTCCAACCTCAGTACTCTAAACAATGACATAAACCATACTCTTGGATATGATGACCTTGAGGTTGAAAAGACACACTGGCGAACTACTTACAAGATTCTCAAATGGTGCAGAGCAACATCATCTTGTTCAAGCCATGGTGAGTTCTTAAATTCAAGTAGATCAATGTCTTCAACTACCTACATGTTGTAGAAATTGAAAGCAAAGGAAATACTTCAAGTTCAATGATTGGTAAAAGTCAAGTCTTACATCTGTAGGCTGCTCAGCGTAAATCTCTGATACCACTAGTTACAAATCCAGATTTTGTAGTAGAGTATTTATACGAAAGAAGTTCTATATTTCCATGTGGATCTATACCAACATTGGCATATAATACCAGTTATTACAATCACAACAGTACATGTTGGTTGTGTTTGACAAAACTGACCTATTGTAATGGGTTTGACAAGGGATAATATGTTACAGGGGTAACAAACTGCAAAGTTTGGAATTGGAGAGACAAATTACCAAAAAATTTTCATAATATTTTACGTTCAAAATGGTCACTATAACCTAAGCTTACAGGGAACATTAAATTTCAGAATTTCACAAAAATATGACATTTTACTTCAAAAGCTTCAAAAAAGACTACACTAACATCAGACTACATGAGTACCATACAAAGTTGACTACAAAAAGTCTGTTGCAGTGATGCATTCTATCTAAGTAATACATACCCTTTCTATGTCACCAAAGTTGGTCCAGTCATACTGAAGTATTTCAGAGGTTTCACTCATTTCAGTCAGGTACTTCTTCTTATATGCTTCATCCAAAGCTTCAAGGTAGCTGTCTTGGATGTTCTGTTCATAAGGCTGTTTACGGGAGAGAAAGACAGATGCCACAAGATCAGGAGTAATTCATTGTGTGTAGCAGAGTTTAATGTGGCAGACACAGTTATAGGATCAAATAACTTTAACTGCAGATAAAATCACAGGGTCCGGCGAGCAATATTCGTCTAGAAATTATGAATATGATCAATAAATGTCTTGTATTAAACTTTTGTTTCATTATACAAGCCTTACCTGCGTCTAGTGTGTGCCTATTACTTTACCCTAGCTATCTGTGGATAGTATTTCAAAGAAAACAGTCTATATTTGTTAATTGCCCTCCCTAATCCCCTTCATTAATTTGTTCTGCCGATCGCCAACGCGGGGGCTTATCGCTCTGACCAAATACCTCTTTAGCAGCTCATAAGGTAGTAGACGGAAAGGGCTGAAACTCTCAGGGTCCATGGCAAGAGGATGGGAGTAAAGTACCTAGACACTTAATTTATGCATGTATGCATAGATAAACAGGAATAAACAACGTATACTATTAGGTATGCATGTATGCGCGAACGCCATTACGTAATCTTCTAAGTAGTTCAGCAGCGACGGTGTCCGCTTTGAATTTTCATGTAAAGTAATGGATACGAACATATTGGAGTCAAGAAGAAATATTTTGTTCCCTGATGTCTTATAAAATTTAGGCCAAATGAAGTACTTTCCTTATCATTGTGAGAAAAAATCAATTGAAGCGTACAGGTTGCTATGTTACCTCCAAGACTAGACTGGCCCTGGTCGTTTGGAGTTTCTCGAGCGTACGCTGTAGCATGGCTTTCCAAGCTCCACTCCACGATCTACGCGACATGTTGCTTCTATCTCGCGACAACCTCACAACTAACGCGACAGTCTGCTGAAGTTTATTCCCGTAATTCTACCACTCTGTTTTGATATCTAAATGCCACAGACGTCAGACTTAGGCAAGTGTAGCTACCTCCTTTCTTTACGTCGGTCATTAAACAGACCATGGAGGTCCCTCTTTCTTTCTACCTCCCTGTATAACAGACCACGGACCGTGTACACACCACGTACAGACCAATGACGAACTATCTTATGATGGAGATGTCGCGCAAACGGTTAAGGAAATTTAGTTGAATTAAAATGAAATTTAGGCTGCTATTCTGTTTTATAATACCTCCATTTGTACAATATAACATGGTCGTAAAAATATACCATTCAGTAACTACTAATTCCTCGATAGAATTTCATAACATTACAAGAACATTTCCCGAAGTAAACATCAACATCCATCATTCCACGACGTGTCATCATTGGGTTTACTACTTGACTTTGAAGCCGGATCAATGGGGAAAGTCAAAATGGATCAAAATATTCTCGTTTTTTTTTCAAAGGTTCATCACTTATATAAATCAAACATTTCTTTGCGTAATTCTTGATTCGAAACGTATCTCCGTCACATTTATCCAAAGGAGGGAACATAATGAATTACGCAAAGACACAAAGATCCAATAGTGTCAATGAATCT
>LD347235.1:28841-39576 GCA_001465055.1 Ptychodera flava | reverse complement strand
TGTATTCTGTGTAAATGTAAAGAGAATCAATGGCTAAAATTTCATTTTGACACCATCCATTGTCTTCCAGACTACACAATTTTTCAGAGACTGTAAACCTACAAAAACTTACAGTAATTTCAAAGTCCACTGTCTAGATAAAATGCTTTTGCCGAGGCTAGTTTTACAGGCATAGGGAAATTGTACTGGTATGACAACAAAATAAGTTTCATAGACACTAACCTGTGAATTTAGGATCTAGTGGTTCGCCGTCACCAACTTGTCGGTCAAAATAATGCAAATCAGGTTCTCCAATGTAGTGCAAACCTAATTTCTCTGCCAATTTTGTAGCTAGTGTTGTCTTGCCGACAGCGATGTTTCCATCAACAACAAATATTTTACTTCTATCATGGAATTTCTTGCTGGTTCTTTCTCCAAGGACGTAATTGAGCCAGGAATACTTTCTCAGAGTTTGGCTTGAAGTCTGGAAGGCTCTCAATCTCTGCTGTTAACAGGAAATCATTGATACTCTTCAGTGAATATTAAAAGTTTTGTGATAGTGTGTGAGTTAGGAGGATTTCTGGTTTTACATCAGAAATTAAAAAATGTTCTGATAGAGAAATATGGCATAACCAAAAGATGGCACACCATTTACATGGCACATTGATGTTAATTTTGAGTGATTTTGAAATTTACACTAGTAACAAGGTGGTTTGGGAACAAATTAAACTATCCAAGTTGAAATGGCCTGGGAAGTGACCCAACGAAAAAAAGGAGTCATAGACAATGTAGTTTTGGGATTGAGACACAAGTGTAGATTAAAAGACAAAAACATTGATTACAGAGTTAATTGATATTCTCAGAGGAGGGGCCTTGCTTTGTACTCTGTACCCTTATTGTGATGACTTCGCTTTAGGATGAAGTGGTTTTGATATGGAGTGCCTCTGCTTCAACTTTAACCTACCCAATACCTTCAAACTTGACACAGTTGAGGATATAGGTCATATTGCAGGTTTAATAGTCATTTGTTGTTAGATGTTCAGTTAACACAACTCTGGGAACCAGGACATCAGATTATCATACCTTTGGCCCCATGTTGAGGGAAAGTACGATGGTACTGCTGTTGTACCGCCATCTATGGATGCCGGTGGAAGTGAGGAGCTCTGCGTGGTAGGTCTGTATTGGCAAACAAGCCCCACATTGCAATGGCAGAGGATTACACTTTCCAAGCAAAGAGAATGAAAAGTGGGCTTGCGTATGTTTACAAGTGCAGCTAAGCACACTGTATGCCAAGATGAGGTACAATATGTGTGCTCGAAAACGAAGGCTGTTTCAAGTTTCGGATTCAAAATTGGCTGTTTTTGGGAAGACCTTCCTCCACAAAACTGATGCAGCATCAGTGATTTAGCATGTGGCAGTAAGAAGGGCTGTAATGGGAGGTGTAGCCTTTGCCAGGCAGAGCTACTGAGCAACATAACTCCATGCTTTACCCGTCACCCCATTCTTATATCCACAGGTACTTAAATCAACCAGTGATCGCGAAGCATCCTGTAAACGTAAATAATACGTTTACAGGATGCTTCGCGATCACTGGTTGATTTAAGTACCTGTGCTTATATCTGATGTTTCTTCTGACACTGATGCGGATAACATATGCACAACAAACTAAGCCCACTGCTTAATAGCACAGGGGGTCCAGACACTTCGCACCAAAACCAGTTCGCCCCACACAACTTCGTCCCAAAACCATTTCGTACCAAAACCACCTCGTCCCAAGTACTACTTCGCCCAACCCCACTTCGCCCCAAGTACCACATCGTACTAAAACCACTTCGCCCAAAGTATAGTACCGTCAACTCGTCCTGAAACAACGATGTTACGACGTATCATAAGGTTGTTTTTACCTACAACTTGGAAGCATTAATGTATAGGACATTTTGGCTACCACGAACCATTTATTGTTGCATGAAACCATAAACGATAGAATAAGAAAAAAAGAAACACGCAATTGCTACAACTCAGGTGCCGTGCGCGGAATTGCACGATGTCAATTTCGCGAAATGCGTACACTTTTAAGATTTCAGTCCCAGGAGGACAGGAAGGTGGTTATTTTCAGCTTTACCAGTTAGCGATAAGTTTCGGGCAAAGTGGTTTGGGGTACATGACTTTTGGGGCGAAGTGGTTTTGGTACGAGGTTGTTTTGGTGCGAAGTGGTTTTGGTGCGAAATGGTATGGGACGAGATGGTATGGTGCGAAGTGGTTTTGGTGCGAAGTGTCTGGGAACCTAGCACAGTTACTGAAACTCCTAGCAGTCGTGGTACAGAATCATTCGGCCATCATTTGAATATGATGGACACACGTAACTAAATATGAAATGGTGCATTTATTTTCTAAAAATGAACAATTAGCAATGCATCATATTACAGGTTCGATGACGACTGAAGATCAGTGGACTCCCCTTTTGATGCGAACTAAAAGGGATTTTCTTACGAGCTCTAACTAGCATGTCTATCAGTCTAAGAAAAAGTGATGGTATAAGTGGACTCCCTATGCTACTGACAATGCAAACAAACTTTCTCTGTGTCAACTAAATTTCGGTCTTGCCCAGGTGAGTATTCGCTAATCACGATATTTATGTAAATATCCCATTCTCTGATGGAATCTAAGTTCATCAACCTCGAAACTTACCCCGGCTGAAGCAGCCATTTTGCAGCCGTCTGTTACAGTGGTCGACCGCAATACTGCTCCCACCATCGCAAAGCCTTTCCTAGCTCCAAAATTCGACCTACAGATTAGTAAAGCCATTTTGGAGGGATCGAAAGATGAAAGCAAGTTAATACTTCACGCAAAGCGAAGTTGAATTGGACTGTTTTCTATGCCGTGTCCCTCAAAGTTGAAGTCATCTGGAGGGCAAAATGGCGCTGGTCACAAATGATTAGCGCCACCAATGGCAAACGGTTGTTCGTAAATAATTTTCTCAAACAATGATTATGAACCATCTGGTGTATGAGGTATTTCGAAGTATCAAAAACGGAGGAGTGAGGGACAAAGTGCGGGACACGCAAACTGTAATTTATGGCACTCTGAGGGACGTCCCGCACTGTGTAAAATATGGGACTCTGAGGGAACGTCCCGCAGAGAGTTAAAAACTGGACTCTGAGGGACGAGGGGCGCCCCCAACAATGTGAATTGGTCCGGTACGCGCCGACGCGTTACTTTTCAGTTTGGCATTTTCGTTTGCGATGGATCGCCAACAGCATCGTCGACATTTTGAATCTTGCCAACAGAACGTGAAAAGAAAGATGCAGCTACACCAGGAAATCGCTCCAAAGGTTTATTTCGTTTATTTCGTTTTTAGCAAAATCATTAGAAGAAAATATAACTTTCTATGTAGCCCATTCTTCACGATGTCCTGTCTGATGTGGCGCTTGGATTGCCACCACTGTCATGGCGAGAAATGGTATAAGTTCTATAACATCACAAGCAGATCGTGCCTCAAAGTTTATCGAAATGCTTGTACGTAAAATCTGTCTGGAGACGTAATTTCCCGTGTGAGCAGATTATGACATACTAGGTTTAACCTCAGTCCCTAAACATTTATAGCCCTGCGTACAATGCTGTGTGTTCCCGGCGTTATGGCCTCTCACATGTATAACGTCGGGAACACACAGCACGGTATGCAGGACTATCTCTCAACCCACTTATAGAAATGGTGAAAAAAGACTATCGATTTGTCCATCAATATCGATAGGCAGTAAATAGTAGTCCTCGTTTGTGTACGTTGCACAGGCAGACTCACTTTCTCTGTTATTAGACACACACGTTTGGATTATTATTATTATTATTTATTTATTAGCCGTGTTCACAATAATGACATTGGCTCAGAAAGAAAGAGAAGGGGAAGAAAATGTATAACACTGAAAAGTTTTCAGATTCACTTCATTCACATTAGCTCAAAAGTAATTAAACTTTCTGACTGAAAATCTGTAACAATTCATTCATGTATTTTATTTGTCCCGAATTTACTGTGCTGTCTGGAACCCAGCTGATAAGTGCTGACAAATTCTGCGGTGTAACCACGGCACTCGAAGACATTGATTTGGTTGATTAAATGTGACATTGTTGTCGGGTTTCTTCGACTAGGCTTTGACGTGATTTTGACTGAAAAGTTTATCGTCATTTCGTTATGTTTACTTAAGTCATGTGCATGTTATAAAAAGGGTACTTATAAGAACATCGGACTATCGTCAAACCAGAGGCGTCTTACTTATTTCTTTTCCGCATACACGTTGTTAGTTGGAACCTGATTAAAAACACCGTATAGTCACGGTAAAACCAGCAGAATACAGCTTAGAGTAACTCTTCAAACAAATGTCCCGACGCGATCATATCATCTACCGTTGATCTGAGTCAACATCTAAGGGAAAATTTCGATGACAGATTTGAGGTCACACCATCAACTTAACAAAAATCGGTTGAGGAAAGACAAGTATGTCTGATGATTCTGCAAGCTACGACTCGACACAGGGACATTTTACAGAGAAAACTGCTTATGTAAACGTCCAGAGTTAAACATCAGCTCAACATTTGACTCTTGCTGATTACAAAAGCTATCGAGGAAATTGCATTGCGGTAATTTTTTTGGGCAACAGACTCTCGAGGATCTAAAATTATAAAGCGATCATTGCAGCTATGAAGTCAGTGTACTGGCTCACAAAAGACGATGTGGCAATGTTGAAATACGAATCACTGTTTAAAACTATTTGAAACTCTAGAGAGTGGATACATCACGGGATAATCTACGATCAGACAGAGGCAGAAATGTGAGATGCAATATGATCGTTCATTAAAAGCAAGCAGTAAACCAGCTCTGTGGAAGTGAATTAAATGCCCTCTCAGAAAAAAAGCACAGATATTTCTGCAGTCAAGAAACTAATCATTTGTCACAGTCATCGTCGATTACTGTACTCCATGCCACAGACGCATACTTCAGTAGCCTGTCAAGGTGAGGGATAGCAAGGCTGAGAACGCTGCTATAACTTTTTAAGTAAACGTCCTTGCGCGTAGCAGCGGACACCTAGTTCTCACAGTTTTTCTTGAGCAGTTTATCCGCTTCGAAAGCGACGGCATGAGCGTAATGACCGACAAGAAAAATCAAGTTTGAGTACGACTAAGACGTGAAATAAATCTGTACACTATTTGCAGTTATGTACATGTCAGGGTGCCGATATCGTGGTGTACTTGAATAAATACAAAAAACCTAATTGGTATGTGATTATGTGGCAGTGACACTGATAGACATTATGGAACATTCAAATGCCCTGATATTGCTGTACATAATATCGAGTGTATTAAAACTTGGAACCGTGATTCGATTGTAAAAGTTATCCAACATTAGATATGATTTACTTACCTTAAGTCCAAGTGCATTTCTTGTGTTCAGAGAAACTATTTCGTTCTCTAATTGTTTATTTATTTATTTGTCTGTTTATTTATCGAAATTTTGACTTTTCTAGTCTTGGGACACAATGTCCCCACCTTCGTGAAAGCTGGCTGCAAGACTGCCCATAGCCTACAGCCCCAACACGGGGAACACGCAACTCTCTTCACCTACACGCCTTTCGATAAATTTTCACGTAGTACATGCAGTTTCAGCGACCTGCAGTGCAATGTTTAGTAAGCCCGATCTCCATGGGCCCGATCGTGATTTTGTGCTATACCAATGCACATCGTTGGGGGCGCCCCCGTCCCTCAGAGTCCAGTTTTCCCGGTGGTGGCAGTCCCCGGGTTGGTGGGTAGCCATGCACGCTACCAAATTCACGGAAAAGAGGGTGTTTTTCTTCAGTCATCTCGGAGATTCTAGGTCCGTGAAATCGAGAAAAAGGGGTACTTTTTCAGAGTAACCTCCGAGATTAGGGGTAGTCCTTTCGTAATCTCCCTAGGACACTAAATCTGGTCTAGTCTCACTCACAAAGAAAATGAAAAACAGTACCGTACGTTTGTATGTACATATGACGTATACATGCCCATCACTTGGGGTCCATCCCCTAGATTTCGAAAATAAGGGTATGTTTTTTACAGCTAATTTCTCCCAGATTTGCCACAAATAGGGGGTGTTTTTCTCAGAAATATTCTAGGAAAGGGGGTACTTTTCAAACTTGGGTAACAAGCATGGGTACCCACCAACCCGGGGACTGCCACCGCCAGGCCAGTTTTTAACTCTCTGCGGGACGTTCCCTCAGAGTCCCATAGTTTACACAGTGCGGGACGTCCCTCAGAGTGCCAAAAATTACAGTTTGCGTGTCCCGCACTTTGTCCCTCACTCCTCCTTTTTTGACACCTCGAAATACCTGATATGGTATGTTACATCTTCGATATATGATGCTCTCCCCGGCCCGATCCGGTCCCCAGGTGCATGGATGGATACTTGGGTAAATGGTAACGAATTTGGCAAAGGTGTACCGAAGACAGCCGCTTATAAAATGGGCGAGATAAGGTTTTATGCGCCTCGAAAGTGAAAGACTTAACTTTTGCTCAAACTTTCCTCAAAGAATCTTTCAATCAGTCTCTTTCAAAATCGAGAATAAAAATCAGGGATCATCGTGCAAAATTTGGAACTAGAGAAACAAATAACCCACGATTTAACGATTTTTGAAATTCAAAATGGCAGCCATCCCTGTGTTAACTCTATGGGGAAAATAAAATTTTTGATTTTCGAAAAACTAAAACGGTGAAAGTTTTTCTTTCTCCAAGAGCTTTAAATTAAGCCCTTACAAGCGGAAGATCAGAAAAAAATTGTAGAAACTTGATAGTCCGAATGTCTGCCCCCGAGGCGCGTTCTACCTTTAAAGTCTATAAGGGAGCCGTCATTATTTACGGCCTAGGGGTCGGAGGAAGGGGGGGGGGTGTCACTCAAAAAATTGAAAACTTCAAGGGGCGTGCTCAAAATGTTGAGAGGAAGAAGGGGGTTACTCATCGTAAGTAAATTGAAACACCTCTCAAATTGCACCATTGCACAGATCAATCGATGCGAGAGGGGGGGGACACCCCCTCTCGTGCTCTCCCCTTAGGGGTTATTTAACAGTTTTACTAGTGAAGGACAAATTGAAAACACCTCTAAGATGGCACCATTGCACACATCAATTCCTCAAATTTTTCACTGGATCTAGGACAAAACTGTAAACTTGTGACATTTAACCATACCATATCCAGGCTTTTCATCAGAAGCTGGCAGCTGGAGAAATGACACAAGAAAGTCACAGATTTTCCATTTCAACATATTCTTTGGTCCTCAATCTCTAGGAAACTGAGGATCAACGTATATGAACAGAGTGTACGTTGACAGGGAGGTCAAATAATGATAGTGTCCTCGTAGCGTTTCTTATGACATCTACATTAAAACTGTTTTCAAATATGAGAAGTATCTGTCTTTTGTACAAAATCCTTTTGATAGAATAGCGATAACAAAAACAAGAATTTCAAATCATATTTTCCCAGTTGAAGTCGGTCGTTATAAGAATATTCTTAGACACCTTAGACTTTGTACTTTATGCAAAAGAGATGTTGGAGATGAATTTCATTGTATTATGACTTGTCAAAGTGCATCTGCACAAGGTTTAAGAGTATACTTACTGTAATTCTATTTTTGAGATTCAGGCTCAGCTGAAACATTTTGACAAGATGTCCTTCTTCAATTACATATTGTCTTGTTCAGATGATTCCTTTGTGCATATTACTGCAAAGTTCTTTAATGAGCTGATGAAAGCTTATAACATGTAATTTTGAGATTACTTTTTTCATCCCTTGCGAAGTATTTTCGATCTTGTAATTCTTTTTGTTCTGTATTCCTTTTTATGCCAGTGTCACGGCTAAATAAATAAACAAATACATTACGTTTGAACCAACAGCAACACAATAGTTATGATCGTTGAATTTTATTGGTCAACAACAACAGCAGCAAGAACACGACTGATAAACATAAACAACGATACAAACAACAACAATGTTGGCAGAGAGTGGCATCGGGTCAAATAATGATAGTGTCCTTGAAGCGTTCCTTTAAGTTATGACATCCACATTAAGTTTGAACCAACAACACCCTAACAGTTATGTTCGTTGAATGTTATTGGTCAACAAAAGCACGCGACTAATGAACATAAACTGCAATACAAACAACAACAACCAGATGTCTTGGTACCCTGTGGTTGAGGAGACGCTGTCTCTGTGATATGCAACATCACAGGCTATGGCTTGAAATGAGGTCACCTCTGGTCACTCTCGGAGTGACCCCGTAATGAGTGATAATGAGCCTATCCCCTCTTTTACTAGTAGATTATAGGAAACGCGCACGATGTTTCCCTTCAATTTTAGCTTTATACTGATGATTCTACGGGAACCAGCACATGATGTTGCATATGGCTGATGCAATAACGGTCGCATACGAGAGGAAAAAAATCAAACTAAACGGCACAAGAGTACAAAATCGACCGCACATGAGAGTATTTAATAGGGCCTGCTGAGAAAAGTCTAGAAAGTTGAATGTAATTCTGTTCAGCTAATTTCCCTCGCGTAGGGGCGGCTTTCAGATGCTGTTTATTGCTACAATCAAAAATTATATGCTAAATTCGCTCAGTCATGACAAAGACCCTCGGAAATAAGGTCTATAGTAAGTAGCAGCTCTAATAGTAGAGAGACTGCGAATGCAATACACAACACAAGCATTACTGTTCAATGCTACAACTATACTAGACCCTATTTCCGAAGGTCTTGGCTGTACCCGCACGAATTTGGCGTAAATTTTGAATATCACTGTTGTTGGGTACTAAACTTATGGAGGTAAAGAACGTTATTATACATCTGTAGCTGCAATAATTGTAGCCCTGCCGGGCCGTACGGCTTGGGCTTCTGTCGTGCGGCTCGCGCTGTGGCATAGCGCGAGCCGCATGACAGAAGCCCAAGCATTTTGCGTAAAATAAAAATTACGCATTTTTAAAGAGAAACGTGAGTTATGACAAGCGCAAACATGTGTGACACGTGACTAATACGAAAAGCTGCTTTGGAATACTAGCATAGGTTTTGCGACATGAATGGTATTGAAACAAGAAAATAGATTTGTACAGAAAGAAAAAAAAAGAAAATGATTTGTACAAAAAGAAAAGCGAGCTCGGCATTCCGAAAGCATACCTGGTGCCTCACAGCACTCGCGGCTCAGGCTTTCGGTGCTTCGCTTGCGATTCCCCCACCATCGTATGTGCGAAAGACTACACATCAGAGTCAGAAAAGGCACATGGGACTGTCGACAGCCTTGGCGATACGCTGCGTGCGCCATTATCCTCGTGCATCCTTTAACAACCTCATATTTACGTGGAAATAATATGCTAAAGTTAAATACAAGTTGGCAATTTCGTTATTTTGGACCGAATTTGGAAAGAGGGTTCAGGCGCCAAGCCTGAACACAAACTCTAAAAAGAACGTTGACATTGTTATCAAAGTTGTGTTTTCTGACAAAGAAAGGAATACATTTCTGCCAGATTTCTTTTACATATTTGCACTCAAATAAGATGTGTTCCTGTGTTTCTTCTTGGCCACAGATATGGCATTTCCCATCACTTAAATTGAAAGTTTTAGCCAAGCTTCCTGTGACTAGGCCTCTATGGAAAATCTTCCAATTTAAATCATTTACTGAATTGCTAACAATTTCTGTTGAATTAAGACGACTGAATAAAGTAGCTTTGTAGCTGTCAGTGAGACTTAGATTCTCAGCCCATTTTTGACCAATTTGACCTTTGACTGTATGCCATTTCTTATCAATAAAGTGACTTGGTTTTGACATCGCTTTTTGTCAGACCATAATTCTCTAAGTCTGAAATATCATAGTTTTCTTCACTTTGGATGTTTGACGTGATGATTTGTTTCCAGGAATCTGGAATAGCATTGAGGAGTGTTTCATACTCTGTCTTAATTTCCTCTTGCACATGTCTATTTGTACCTCTTCTAATTTTTGCAATTATTTCCAATTGTTCAAGCCAGTCACTTCTGTTATCATTCCAGATGTCCTTAAGCCTTAAAATTCTAATTTTTGACCATTTTTCATAAAAGAGGACACTTCCTTCATTTTTAATATTGTCATTATACCACAGAACTTCACTAAGAAGATTCTGTTTTAATGTTGGTAAATTCACTCTTGTAAGTCTAAATGACTTCCAGGTATTTAACACATTCCCATACACCATTAAGGTACGGTTGTTGTCGACTTTGAAATTGAGATGGAGATAGTGATAATCACTATTCAGTTTATTGTCAAAATTCGCTTGGAAATACTTTGATTAGCTGGCCCATTTAGGGGTCCCTTTATCTGGATTTTTCTCAAATAATTTCATAAGCCACTTTAATTGGAGTGCATTAATTTTTTCTTCAATGTCGACAACTTTTTAGCCACAGTCATCATATTTTTGAATGAAAATGCCGCTTTTATAAATTCTCGTTTGCCTCTCCAAATAAAATTCCATAGTTTACCATTTGCTTCATTAACAATTCCCTTAGGTACGTGATCAAATGATGCAAGGTACCATAATTTTGATGCAGCCAGCATATTAGCTACTATTGCCCTGCCTTTAAAGGACAGATTTCTAGTATTCCAGATCTTAAGGCAGAGAGGGGAGCGTAGAGAGCGCCCTCGAGCGACGGATCTTTCTGTCTAGACAAACGGGTGCAATGGAAGTATCGTTAGGCTGCGTTCACCAATAACGGGGGGGGG
>LD347233.1:751-21943 GCA_001465055.1 Ptychodera flava | reverse complement strand
ATTTTTGTTAAATTTTTCTTCTTATAAGTTATCTGCTGAGCTTGTTTTTGAATATAACCTCATTTGTTAGGTATCATTAGAAAGATAATTCACTAATCTTTCAAATGACATATTGTAACATGCAATATCTTCTATAGTTTTCATGATAAATAACCAAAACTTACCCCTTACCCCAAAGTTTGCATTGAAAATTTCAGTCATAGCTAAAACCAAATTCTACAATTTTTTAGCTTGACACAAAAAATCTGGCAGTTTTTGCTATAAAATTTATTTTAGTTGGTACAGGGACATGTGAGAATATGAAATAGACTTTTAACAGAAAAAATATTAGGAATCTACAACTGACACAGTCATATTTTGAAGGGTACCGCAAAATAAGAGTGTTGCTGATTTGCATGCATTTTTGTTAAAACTGTCTTCCTGTAAGTTATCTGCTGAGCTTGTTTTTGAATATAACCTGGCTTGTTAGGTATCATTAGAAAGATAATTTACTAATCTTCAGAATGACGTATTGTTACATGCAATATCTTCTATAGTTTTCATGATATATAACCAAAACCTACCCCATACCCCAATGTTTACATTGAAAATTGCAGTCATAGCTAAAACCAAATTCTACAATTTTTTTAGCTTGACACAAAAAATTATGCCGTTTTTGCTATTAAATCTATTTTATTTGGTACAAGAACATGTCAGAAATATGAAATAGACTATTAACAGAAAAATATTGGGAATGTACAGCTACAACAATCATATTTTGAAGGGTACTGCAAAATCACAGTATTGCAGATTTGCATGAATTTTTGTTAAATTTGCCTTCTTATGAGTTATCTGCTGAGCTTGTTTTTGAATATAACCTGGTTTGTTAGGTATCATTAGAAAGATAATTTACTATTCTTCAGAATGACATATTGTAACATGCAATATCTTCTATAGTTTTCATGATATATAACCAAAACCTACCCCTTACCCCAAAGTTTACATTGAAAATTTTAGTCATAGCTAAAACCAAATTCTACAAATTGATTAGCTAGAAACAAAACCTCTGGCCGTTTTTGCTATTAAATCTATTTTATTTGGTATAGGGACATGTGAGAAATATGAAATAGACTTTTAACAGAAAAAAATATTAGGACTCTACAACTGTAGCGGTCATATTTTGAAGGGTACCGCAAAATATAAGTGTTGTAGATTTGCATGCATTTTTGTTAAATCTGTCTTTTTATAAGTCATCTGTTGAGTCTGTTTTTGAATATAACCTGGCTTGTAAGGTATCATTAGAAAGATAATTCACTAATCTTCAGAATGACATATTGTAATATGTAATATCTTGCATATGACCAAAACTTACCCCATACCCCCAAAATTTACATTGAAAATTGCAGTCATAGCTAAAATCAAATTCTACCATTTTCTTTACCTAGACATATACAATCAGGCATTTATTTGTATTACATCTATTTCATTCGGTAATTGGTCATGTCAAAAATATAAAATAGACTTTTAACAGAAAAAAGATTGGAATTCTGTAGTTGTAACAGTCAGATTTTGAAGGGTACAGCAAAATCTCGGTATTCCCGACTTGCGTGCATTTTTATTGAATCTATCGTCTTGTAAGTCATCTGCTGAGCTCCTTATAGAATATAATGTAAGTTGTTAGATATCATTAGTAAGATTATTTACTCGTCTTTAAAATGACATATTGTAACATGCAATATCTTGTACAGATTTTTATTAAATATGACCAAAACTTACCCCATACACAAAAATTTACATCGAAAACTACTGTCATAGCTAATGTCAAATTCAAGATTTTTTTTTACGCAGACATAAAAAATTAGGCAATTTTTTGTATGAAATCTGTTTTATTTTGTACTTGGCCATAGCAGAAATATGAAATGAACTTTTAACAGAAAAAAATATTGGGATTCTATAGCTGTAACAGCTGTATTTTTAAGGGTACATACAGCAAAATCTCAGTATTCCTGATTCGCATGCGTTTTTGTTAAATCTGTCATCTTATAAGTCGTCTACTGAGCTTGTTATTGATTATAACCGGGTTTGTTTAGTATCATTGGAAAGGTAATTAACTGGTATTTACAATGAAATATTGTAACAGGCAATATCTTGTATAGTTTTCATGGAATATGACCAAAACGTACCCCATACCCCAAGGTTTATATTAAAAGTACTGTGACAGTCATAGATAACGTGATCAATTTCCGTGAATTTTTAGCTAGACATGATAAACATAGCTCTGTTTCGGTATTAAATCTGTTGTATATGGTACTGGGTCATGTCAGAAATGTGAAATAGACTTTTAACAGAAAAATTATTTGGACTGTATAGTTGTAACAGCCATATTTTGAAGGGAAATGCAAAATCGCAGTACCGCAAACTGGCACCTTTTTTGTTAAATTCTTCTTCTTGTAAGTCATCTGCTGAACTTATTTTGTTACACAAACTGGCTTGTGAGGTATCATTAGTAGGGCAATTTATTCTTCTTTAAGATGACATATTGTAATATACAATGTCATTTATAGTTTTTCTTGAATATGGTCAAACTTTACCCCATACCCAAAAAGTTCAAATCGCAAATTACGACTCATCTTAAATTCTACCATTTTTGCTGCACATAATGCAAAAGGCAATTCTTATTTAAAATCTGATTTATTTGTTACAAAAGTATGTCACGAGTATAAAATTGACTTTTAACGGGAAGATGATACAATTTAGTAGCCACTTGGATCATTTTTGGAGAAGGAACCCATATATTGCAAATGTATGTGTTTCGGCAAATTTGCCCTGATACCTAGGTACCCTTCCAAATATGATCCAAAAGGCTACAAAATCATATCATGTTCTTGTTAAAAGTTAATTTCATATTTGTAACATACTTTTTTAACAAAAACACAGATTTCATAGATTGCATACAAGCATTGCCTTTGGTATATAAAGTTAATAAATTGTAAAAAAGGAAGAGTTTCAGATTTGCAGTAATTTGCTCAGCAGATGACTTATAAGAAGACAGATTTAATAAAAACGCAAGCGAGTTTTCAATACTGTGATTTTGCGAAACCCTTCAAAATATGACTGTTACAGCTGTAGAGTCCCAATATATTTTCTGTTAAAAGTCTATTTCATATTTCTGACATTCCCATATACCAAATAAAAAGATTTTTTATGAAGCATTGGCTTATTTGTTATGTCTAGCTAGAAAATTGGTATAATTTGACGATAGCTACGAAAGTAATTTTCGATATAAACTTTGTCGAATGGGGTAAGTTTTCGTCATATTCCATGAAAACTATGTACGATACGGCATATAACAATATGTCATTTTAAAAAGTAGTAAATTAGCTTTTCAATGGTACCAAATAAACATGGTTATGTAGTATAATAAGCGCAGCAGATGACCTACAATGGGACAAATTTAACAAAAACACATATGAGTCTGCACTGCTGTGATTTTACAGTATCCTGCAGAATATGCCAGTTACAGCCATAGAATCCCAATATTCTTTCTGTTAAAAGTCTATTTCATATTTCTGACATGTTCCTGTACCAAATAAAATAGATTTAATAGCAAAAACGGTCAGATTTTTTGTGTCGAGCTAAAAAAATTGTAGAATTTGGTTTTAGCTTTGACTGCAATTTTCAATGTAAACTTTGGGGTATGGGGTAAGTTTTGGTTATATATCATGAAAACTATTGAAGATATTGCATGTTACAATATGTCATTCTCAAGATTATTAAATTATCTTTCTAATTGTATCTAACAAGCCAGGTTATATTCATAAACAAGCTCAGCAGATAACTTATAAGAAGACAAATTTAACAAAAATGCATGCAAATCTGCAACACTCTTATTTTGCGGTACCCTTCAAAATATGAGTGTTACAGCTGTAGATTCCCAATATTTTTTCTGTTAAAAGTCTATTGCATAATTCTGACATGTCTCTGTACCAAATAAAATAGATTTAATAGCAAAAACGGTCAGATTTTTTTGGTCAAGCTAAAAAAATTGTAGAATTTGGTTTTAGCTTTGACTGCAATTTTCAATGTAAACTTTGGGGTATGGGGTAAGTTTTGGTTATATATCATGAAAACTATTGAAGATATTGCATGTTACAATATGTCATTCTAAAGATTATTAAATTATCTTTCTAATTGTACCTAACAAGCCAGGTTATATTCAAAAACAAGCTCAGCAGATAACTTATAAGAAGACAAAATTAACAAAAATGCATGCAAATCTGCAACACTCTTATTTTGCGGTACCCTTCAAAATATGAGTGTTACAGCTGTAGATTCCCAATATTTTTTCTGTTAAAAGTCTATTTCATAATTTTGACATGTCCCTGTATCAGATCAAACAGATTTCAGACAAAGCATTGCATTTTTTATTATGCCTAGCTAAAAAATTGGTAGAATTTGAGATTTACAGTAATTTGCAATGTTAAATTTTGGGGTAAGGGGTAAGTTTTGGTTATATTTGACAAAAACTGTAGAAGATATTGCATAATGCAATATGTCATCGTAAAGTAGAATAAATTCCCTTTCTAATGATAACAAACAAGTGAGGTTATGTTAAAAAATGAGCTCAGCACATGACTTACAAGAAGACAGATTTGTCGAAAATGCATTTGGCTTGGAAAATCGTGATTTTGCGGTACCCTTCAAAAATGACCATAAAAGCTATTCCATCCCTATATTTTTTCTGTTAAAATTCCATTTCGTATTCTACTGATCCAAAGTCTTCTGAAAAATACAGGTTTGTTATCCTGTGGGGGTGCACGTAGACCCCGTCTAGCCCACGGACTATAAGAGTTTACATTTCTGCGGTGAAGTATATTACGGAGAGGCGACTTGGATGTTGATTTCATTGGTAAAAGAGGTGGACCCAGTGAAAACTGAACATTTGCTCAAGGTCACAGTCACAGTCAGAGACAAAGTCTTAATTTCGCTGTCATTACCCCAAAACTCATTATTCCCTGTAACTGTTATCTGTATTTTCCTGGGATCCTGAGTAATGAAGAAAAAAGCGAATCTAATCAGTAAACAAAGGAATATGGCACAAAACCTATCACTTAGTGATTTGAAAGACCTGAGAGACGTTAATGCAGCTAAGCTCACAATGAAAAAAGATAAAAAGTTTCAATCTGGTATACAACAGCCATGAGTACGTACTACAACACTCTAAGTCCATTCTCTGGCGGTAGGCGGCAACCAGGGAGTTACAGACTGATTCAGGTTGCAAGTTCACAAGCAACATTATGCAGGATTCGAGAAGGCCAGCATCATTGAACATTTTAATAGGACATTGAAAGGCATTATTTGGGAAACATTTTAACTATAAAAATGTTGGCGATTGATTGAATGTTACCAGAAGTAATTGAAACCTCACAGTACGACACACAGCAGTGTTCATATGAAACCAAAAGATGTGAGGGAGCATAACGAGTACCGAACGATTGATGCACATTACGGAAACACCTTGGCCTGTGTAGAAAGCCAAATTTCAGTGTCGATAAGAACGTCCGCATATAAATTTAGTACCGAGTTACATTCACGAAATGGTAGCTTCAGAACACAAGATATATTTCTAATCTCCAGTACACTCTACTAAAAGTCACTAGTGTACAGATTAAAAGGATTTGTAAGATGAAGATGCATTGGGTAAAGTCTATGAACAACAACTGCAAAATTTAATTTTCATTGATGATGAATTGAACATGATCAAAAAATATCGAAAAGCAAGAAGGTGAAAGGTAAACAGTTTTACTTGAAAAGTTATATTGAGAAATTTAGGAAAACGATGTTTGAACTCCCTACGATCTTCAAAGTACTTCGTAAAGTACTTCAGAAAGTACTCAATAGTACTTCATAGTACTCGTACTGGAATTAGTGCTTATAAGGTCAGAAACTGCAAGATATGGAATTTGATGATTGTTGTCCATATGTATAAATGCAGTTTCGTCTTTCTTATGAATGACTGATACAATTTTCAGTGTAATGTAAAACCCCGAAAGTTTAGTGACTTCTGTCTCTCTTTCAATGTAGTACTGTTTCAATCGGGCTCGAACTCACAACGTACGGTACCCAGTCACCTAGCAGAGAAGCCACAGACAAAACCGCTCGGCCAAATCACAAATCTCAAAAAAGATTGGTTCAATAACCTAGCTAAGTTGTTACTGTTTTTCTGACTGCGACCCCTTCACATGCCGTAAAGTTCGTGAAGCACTCACGGTCGTACGTTCACTGTGTTGGAAATCACGTGTATGGTGTACGTCCGCCCACCAACTCCTTTACTAATTAAGATGATTATGCATTGGGCGTGTCATTAGTTAGTCGTGGCTTTCATTAATCCTGATGATTATTCATACTACATTGTATATATGGACCTGTGATAGTAATAAAGGTCAAGACTTGAACTTGGTCATACTAAGACACAATACAAAGCTGTCTCCGGCAATTCTGTCTCTCTCTAACCCGAACCAATCCCCAAGTGTGTACCCCACATTTGTTGGTGCCGAGACCAGGATACCAAGATGTCTGATGCAGAGAAAGACAAGCGTTGCAGAGGGGGGCCACCGCTCGCAGATGACCAAACTCATCCACAATGCTGAAGAAATCATCAACTCCAATGCTCCACTACAACCCAGCAAGACGAAAATACAAGAGATCAAAGCCTTGAATGAACAAATCCTCAACAATATCAAAAACGACGACGATTACGACAGAGAATTCGTAGAAGCAGACGATTACATGATTAGAGTCAACGAGGACTTGATGAGATTCGAGGGATTTCTACAACGCCTAGCAAATCCTTCAACCCCAGCCGACAACAGCAGTCCCACACCAGAGAACAGTCACACAAGTCAACCCCCAGATTCCAGTCAACAAACAACAAGGAAAGTCTACTTACCGAAGCTGACGCAGACTCCTTTCAGTGGTGACATTCTCACCTGGTAAAGTTTCAAGGATGGATTTGATGCTGCCGTCCACAACGATACAAGTCTAACTGGTATCCAAAAATTCAAATATATGTGGGCACATCTCCGTAGCGAAGCAGAACGAGCCATCCAAAGGTTACCACTGACCAAAGACCACTACTTGTAAGCAGTCGACGAGAACTTGCCTGCAAGCACTCGAAAACAGATCTCTAGAGACAAAGGGAGATGAAGCTTGGACATAGACGAGTCAAACAGAATCAATTCAACGAGAAATAGAAGCTGACAAAGCAGGTGAGACTACTATTGACTTTGAACTCGAACTGACCGATCGACTGACCGATCAACCACCTGCTACCGCCGCCTTTCTGACAACAGCACGTCAGAAAACATCGAAACCACAACACTGTGCGTTTTTTAAGAAGACAGGGCATAAACCAATAGATTGCACGGTTGTCACCGACAAGACAAAACGACAAGAAATCGTCAAACGAGACAAACTGTGCTACAACTGCCTTAGTGGTGCTCATCGTGTTTTGGACTGCAAATCCAAAGTAGTGCCAGGTCTGCAAGCGCAAACACCACACAGCAATATGCATCGGAGAGACACCGAAACACCCAGCCACAACGAGGGATGACGTTCGCGTCTTGGTATCGTCCGATGTCAGCCGAAATTCATCGGTGCTGCTGAAGACCGCCATCGCAGACATCAAGGCCAGAGGATCAACCACGTCTGAATCGGCAACGGTGCTCTTTGATGACGGCTCGTAGAGAAGTTTTATCACTGAACGTACCGCCAGAGCAATGGGTATAGACCTCAGTAACTGTGACTCTGAACTCATATAAACGTCTCCGCCTCTGGTTTACGATCGATGAAGATTGCAGAAATTACAGTATTTATACCTAATGATTGTAATATTAATGTACTTGCTTTAATTGTACCTCAGATAACTACACCACTTAGAAATCATTTGAAATCTAGTGCTAGTATTGCCAGATTACCGTATTTGCGAGAGTTGGAATTAGCACACCCTGTATCTGATGCGCACGATTTCGAAGTTTCAATTTTGGTAGGAGCAGATTCTATCATTCATTTGTTGGCGATCACGTTATCCGTGGACAGGGACCCACTGCTGTGTCTTCTAAATTGTGTTATTTGTTGTCTGGGCCCTTGTCACATCCAAATTTCCGTTCCCTCCCCACCTCTACTGTAATGCATGTTGCCAAAAATACTTCTGAGGAAAACAGCTTGCTTCAAAACTTCTGGAATGTTGAGAGTATTGGCATAGCTGACGACCCTGTTAGTCAACAGGAAGTTACTTATGATAGTTACCCCAAAAACAATCTTCGCTCTGAAAACAACCGATACGTCGCTAAACTTCCCTGGTGCCAAGATCACCCCGCATTACCGACAAATAGAAATGTTTGCGAAAAACGAACCCGCGCTATGGTACAAAGATTAACACCGAAGGTTAGACAAGTGTACGACAAGCTTATATCAAAAATCAGTTGGAACGCGGTTTCATAGAGATGGTTGCTAATGATAATGTAAGTTCAGGCCATTATTTACCTCATCATCCCGTAAAGAAAAATTCCGATACGCCTATCATAGAATAGTCTACGACTGCAGCTGCAATGTCGGAAACAACCCCAGTTTAAACCACTGCTTAGACGCAGGGTTATCGCTGCTAAATGATCTTGCTTCGATTATGCTCCGCTTCCGCATGCACAAATTTGACGTTTCCGCAGATATCGAGAAGGCATTCTTACAAGTTTGCCTAGATGAGTCCGATCGCGATTTCACAAAATTCATGTGGTTATCGGACCCTGACGATCCAAACAGTCGATTTCGTATTTACCGCTTTAAAGTCGTGTTGTTTGGTGCCGCATGTTCGCCGTTCATTTTGAACGCAACCGTCAAGTTTCACTTAGAAAATGATAGATCTGAAACTGCAGTAGATCTAAGCAAAAATATCTATGTTGATAATTTTCTGAGTGGACGCGACTCTGAACAGAAACTCATAGATTATCATACTGAGGCAATAAATCTCATGAAATTGAGTGGCTTTAATCTTCGCGAGTGGGCTACTAACTGCGCTGAGTTGAAAGAAATTGTTGCACAGGCAAATATTCCGTGTTCAGATAGCATAGCAAATGTACTCGGTTTACGCTGGGATACAGATTCAGATTCACTCTGTTACCCAGATAAAGAATTAGGCAGATCAACAGAAAGCAAACAACTTGTTACGAAACGGGAAATTGTTAGAGCGACTACAAGTTTGTACGATCCTCTCGGTTTCATTACTCCCGTACATATCAAAGCTAACATTTTCGTCACAACTTCAGTGGGACGAACCGCTACAGAACAATCTCCGAAACGAATGGGATAAGATATGACACGAATTACAAACAGTTTCCGAAATACAAATTCCACGTTACCCATTCAATTCCGATACCAATTAAGGCAAATTTGAATTACATGCATTTTCTGACGCCAGCAAGAAGGCCTACGGCGGAGCGATTTATTTACGCAATCCGCAGACGCGCAAAACTGCCCTTGTACTTTCCAAGAGTAGAGTAACTCCAGTCAAATCTTTGACAATACAACGCGCAGAACTCATGGGAGTTTTGTTAGGATTCCGTCTTCTGAAATTTGTTCACTCCAGTCTCAACGAACAAATCAGTATTGAAAAGTGTTATTTGTGGTCTGATAGTCAGGCCGTTCTATACTGGTTGCAAAAAAGTAAGAAGTTACCTTGTTTCGTTAGCACTCGAATTACTGAAATCAAGGCCAATGAACTCATTGGTGGGTACAAATATTGTCCTACAGCTGATAATCCAGCCGATCTATTGCCATTGTAGTTTTAGAATTTACCTTTAGTTTGTGATAATTGTAACTTTGAACTAATTTCATTTGTGATTTCATTATGACATTCCTTACGAACATTCGTTAGATTGTAACTTACAGATATCAATGTACACTCAGCATCAATGTACACTCATTCATCTGAGCTAATTCAAAAGGCAAGGAATGTGATCAATATTTTGTATCCCTTAATATACATTCATTACTCATCTGAACCGATTGAAAATAGAGACAAAATTTAAGAAGTTAACAATCAAATAAAATCTATACTTGTATAAATTGAGTTGTTCTATTTCTTTACTTAAAAAGTCTGTACTTCTGTTTATTTTCCCGAAATTTAATGAATTTAATGCATTAGAAGTGCAGTTTTTGCCCATCCAAAAATGCCAGAAATCACGACTTCACTAACACTTACGCGATCTGCGAATTTCCTTGCCAAGCAAGGACGCCCTCATCGGCAAGCTATTAAAACATTTCTACAATTTAGTCTGGTTCCCTGACCCATTTCCCCGGTAGAGGGCGTGGGGAAATATAGGGTCAGGTACCGGGTAGCCATCTTGAACAGAATTTTGTTCAAGATGGCGGAGGTTAGTCACCTGACAGAACATGCTACAATAAATATGGCTGCTACCATGAAAACGCCGGTCAAAATTCGACTGGATCAGAATTACGTTCGAACACCGGTATCCGAACCAAAAACATTGGCACACGAGACGGTAAACATAAACTGAAAGGATTAATCCAGAAGTACGGGGAAATAGAGGTGATTGAAAGCTGGCTGTGATATCGCAGCAGTATTTGTGGCGTGTATCGAACGCGCTAGGGTCATTGAGGTCATCGCCGACTGTGGCGTGACCCCAATGACCAGAGCACTTTCGATACACGCCACAAGTACTGCTGCGATATCACAGCTAATTGAAAGCAAACTTTGTTGGAACTGTGAACGACGATTGATTTCGATGGATAGAATGGTGTCCGAATTTCGTGAAAAATGCCAGGCATCATGTGGACGTTCTAAAAGTATCAAGAGGTGTGCTAAATTACAGTGGCTAAATCATGGAGGTAAAAAGTCTTTCTTTCTACCTCCACGGCTTTGTGGTACAAACAAGAAGTTGGTGTCAAGTGAGCCTGAAAGTGCGAAACCCAAGAAACATGAGAAAAAGTTACAAGTGTTACTTTCATCCAATCACAGCTTGTTTTATTTTAACCCAATAGCGTCCATGTTTACATTAGCCGGTACCTGACCCTATATTTCCCCACGCCCTCTACCGTGGAAATGGGTCAGGGAACCAGACTATTCTACAATGGCCATTCCGCTGATGACGTGCGCTGTAGAAGGGCTTATTGGATTGTTTATCAGAAGCCCCAGCGCAAAGATATATTTATCGGTATAAGTCAATCATTTGTCAGTTTAGATAGCGCATGATATCATCCTGCAAATGACCTGAGTAATAGCAAAGATATATGAGAAACTTGTCTGCTCCGAGGTAAGTAATGTTTTGGTAGTTTTAGATGCGTTTTAGCCGGCATATCGGAGTTATATCGATAATCACGATACTTGGAGGTAAAATATAGCTATTTAGACTTCTCCGTTTTGTTACATCTAGGGCCAAAATGTTCGTGCGGTTGCCATTATATAAGAGGTTGGCAGCAGGTACTCGCCATGAGCGGTACAATCCAAAATGGTGTCCGTCGCCAACTTTATCATGGCTACAACGGGGATTTACATATGAGTCATTGAAGTCCGCAGAATTACTTTCATTTAACTAACAGTGGGCATGGAGGTTTTGAAATAGTTTTATCAGTACTCTTAATAGTAGAGTATTCGATTTGAACAAGAAGATCCTTTGTTACGGGCGACTAGACTGTATGATCTGTACGTAGCTTATACTACATGTACACAGACTCAAGGTACAGTATGGAATCGTCGAAAATTCTGAAGTACCTCATGTTAGACTTATTAGAGACAGAAATAAAGTAGCATTTGTAGTTTTCATACATATACTTTTGATACGTTTGACGACAGTCGTTTCCTCTTTATTATAGTGTTCTGTTATTTGCTATGCCAGAGAGACAAGGAATGACAGTTGTTGTTGAAGTCAGTTGACCAGTATAACTATTATTTTTCTTTATGTTATTCAAAAATCGTTCGTATTTTTGTATTTATTGTAACCAGACTGCCTTAGTTACACAGTCGCAACTTAACAATTTTCCAACTTTTTTACATCTCAAAGATCAGTTGAAGTGTTTCCTCATACCAGAACATGCAAATTTGTCACTGGTGAGATAGAGATCTAATAACAGAAATGAACGTGTTTTTCATTTGAATATTGTTGTCATTTGCAATTTCCTCATCCTGAGTATGTTTGAGTATGATTCGAAGTATCACAGTAGGGAAATAATGGAACATCTGATCGACATTCGACAATTTAGTTTCAAGGGGATGGGGGTTGGGGCAAAGCTCAATAGTTAGTTTTTACTCGACATTGAACTTTTGACCATGATATCACCCTAATATGTTATGTAACTACATGACATGATGACAAGAGCGAAGCAACATTGATTGCGTATTTGAAAATATATGAGTGAATATGCAGCAATGCGTGTCTGCACTTTCATTGACCTTTACATCCTGATATTTTTGGTGGCATGGCATCATAAAACATCCTACTCCCTGTTGCCACAGAAAAAAGTTTCCTTTAGGATGAGGCAGATTGCAAATATAAATGATTGATTTGGTTGAATATTGCTGAGTTTGAACTCAAAATGGCAAACTCACAATATATTTACCAAAAATGCAAATGAATCTGCTTGAAGTGGGACAAGTGTATAAACCTAACCAGAACTACTATGCAAGTCTACACTAGTATTAAACCCTCTCAGCCTTCTTTGTTTGTATCTCGCTGTGTCACTTTGTGTAAAATTCATATTTTATGCAGGTTAATGCATTTCAACTGTTGGATTTCGCAAGTTCTTATTTTCTACATGTTCCCCATAGACTATGGATACATGATCGTTGACGTCTAGAGTATATTCTTCTACAAAATATCTTAATATTGAAATGTTCTTTTTTAAGTGATCACTGTTTCCACCAATTATTATTTAACATCATGAAAAAATGATATGTAATAATACTCTTTAAGAATTTGTTGAAGAGATAAATTTTCATGTTTTAGACCCACAAAATTTTAAATTTGTATGTTTAGGGCAAATTTATACTGATTGACCGTATTTTTCGGTTCAATTCATCATTGATATGGTAAATATAAATTATGTATGATTTTCACTCTTATTGCTGTAAAATGAAGGAGTAGATTTTTTCATAAATCATGGCCTTAATGCATTGCAGCTATTGCCTTGGGAAATACATATGGTCAAAGATGGCATCTTGCAAGTTTTGTCATTCTCATATATTATTGCCACATTTTGAAAATCATCAGTTTTATACCCCTAAAACCAAGTTTCTGAACGTAGTGAAGTTGCAGTTTTTTCTTTCCTATTAACGGCAATACAACAAATAGAAGAAATGCTGAATTATGACATGATAAATGAAAAGATTGAAAAATATGTGGTAGTAAATATCGCATTCTATCATATTTTGCTTCTAATGCTTTGGCCTCCTATTATTGTACTCAACACTCAGTACTCAACTGAACTAATTCAAAGTACAAGGACACTGATTAATATCTAATATCAACGTACCCCTAGTACTCATCTGAGCTCATTCAAAATGCTATAACTAAATATACCAAAAATGCATTTCTTGATTCTAGAATGCAATCTGAACTTCTGAAAACTCTTTGTGACACCTACTTAAATCAGAACACAGCCGAATGATTAATTTCTGATTCGAAATTAATAATTATACAATATGATGGTCAATCAACCAAAAGTTAATCAAACTACTCATAATGAGCATCTTTTCAATAATCGTCAATGGAAAGTCAAGTATACAAAAATTCACACAATATCTCTCACTACTTAACCAAAAGTAAACCTAATAAATAAATAAACGAATAATGATAAATAAATAGATAAATTGCGCGATGAATGTGGTTTTGCAAATGTAACTTTTATCAGCTTCAACTCTTTAAAACTACTCAGTTTGACATTCAATTATACCCTTTATATACAAAAGTCCATGGCACATGAAAGTACCATGAACACTCAGTAATTTTCATAGCATGTCATATTTTGACTCTTGATTCGGATATTAAGCAGACAGCTCTTGTAAAAAGAAGACTGACCGAGATGGCAGGGCGTCCATATACTCTATGTTTTCAGGTCAAAATCTACGCCTAAAATGTTCTCTCAGAACACTTGTCTTTCACACTAACAGTACTGTAAATCTTAGACAAGTCCTCCCCTTTTCTCAGAAGAAGCACACTCAGTGTTTACATAACAGTTCAGCAACTCGAAAAATCCACTTCAAAAGTCTCAAAATCGGATTTCAAGTTAACTCAATAAATGTCAGTAAAGAGAGATAGCTCACTTTCAAACTTCACTGCAATGGTGATGGCACAGATTTCACACTGCAGTCTCTCTTTTGATCCAGTTTTCAGCACAAATTCTCAACAAACACCACCTCATCTCTGGAGCTCACATGCAGTGATGTCCACTCAACGGTGACAATTATCTGACAGCCTAAAACCTTTGAGACTCTTGCACAAAACTGAAGAGTTACATAATGTGTCTATGATGAGAAGAAATTCTAGATGCGATCAGCTACAATACAAAATAAGTTATTAGTTGCATGGATGTACTATTAGGAGTCAACAATACAGTCGATCAAAATATTAACTTAAAGTTATGGAACTATTTTTATTGTGCCCAGAAGTACAATATCAGGGCAAGGAGTTCAATTTTCACAATCCAAATTCACATGACCTTATGTCAACAGCCCTCTGAGCTTCTACAAATATCCCATTGTACACCAAGATATACAGTTGTACATTATATTTTGTTCTATTGTCGTGTGATCTCAACACGCGCGCTTTAGTAAAATAGACGTGAGGAAAATGACTTTCTCCGGCGCACACGGTGAGGAATTTGCCTCGCGAGGCAAAAAATATCAAACAGGTTGGATATTTTGCTCAACGCCCCGCGAGGACAAAAGCTCACGAAAAATCGACCGCACACGAGGGTAAACTAGCGGAGCAAACAGCCTCGAATGAAATTTGGTCAGCTAATTTCTCTCGTGTGCGGCAGGCTTAAAGCCTTAGAAAAATTGCGTGATCCTTCACATTGACCAAGAGCAACCTTGTTGGATGGCTCTTTGACAAGGAGGCCACTTTGTGCCCTTTTGAGCAAAGGGACCACACATATGCTTACTCCATCACCAACATTTACCCACAAACACCAACAAATGTATTCACACCGGCCTCTGGATCATTTCAAATCAAAAAGTCGACTTTCATTACATTAATATAAATGGTAAACAATGTTTTATTTCTGAACATACGAAGAAAGAAATAGGAAACCAACAAATGTATTCACACTGGCCTCTGGATCATTTCAAATCAAAAAGTCGACTTTCATTACATTAATATAAATGGTAAACAATGTTTTATTTCTGAACATACGAAGAAAGAAATAGGAAGCCGAAAGGTGAATCTTAATTATTCCGATATAACCTGTTGATTAGTCGTATTCAATTTCAAATTCAATACATGGTTGGTCACCCATTCATTCAGTATCTTTCAGCATGATGTCAAACAATATAAGTAGTATCTTGCATCAAACAAAATTCATGAAAAATGGTCGATTTTGTCCCTTTTAAAGTGAATGAGATATACAACTATTACATTACCTGTGCTACAACATTGATCAGCCAAGTTTGTTTTGTCAAAATGACAAACGAAAAGCAAATGAAGCTTTAAAAAATGATGGAGTTTGAATGTTTTGAAAAAGCATTATTTTAAAAGCATTATATCATGAAATAAATTAATAATAAATTGCAGAATCATATGGCCGAAATTCCCAAAACTTCTTCATTAATATTCTTTCCGCATTTATGCATACTTTTAAGGAATACTGATTTTTATCAGATGCACTAGCCTGGATCATCAGCCGTGTAACGTGGACGAGGACAAATAAAAATAGAGCATTTCCCCTGTTCTACCAACGTTTCCTGCACTCAGGCTTTTTTTCCTGTAAAGACCGATCTGCCGCGATCAGTACCGGATTATCACAATAATTGCGAAAATGTGCTGTGATAACTTTAGACATAGGCGGCATGTCCTAAGAAATTTTGAATCACTAAAGCTTTAGCTATTCCTAGTAACCAGACAGGGTGCAAGCTCGACAGGCTAAATGCCGATAGTCAGCAAGCAGTGATTCGTTTTGACCGGTATCGTAGTGGCTCCGGTCTTAATTCAAAACGGAAATCCTACCTGGTGGTGAACCTGAAAGCTACACATCAACGTAAGTTCAACTGAATAAATAAGTACCATATAATCTTCATAAAAGCAACATAGAAGATACAAAACATCAAGTCGTTCGACGCCGCAAAGATAAATTAAACAATGGCACAAATTGTCGATCGGAATCAAACCTGCAGCGTAGGGCTCAGGAAGACGTCACCTACAGCTCTAGCCTGAATTTGCATCGCTGTGGATGCATTATCGAAAGTCGACAACAAAACAGTTTCCATCAAGTGACGAAAGTTTGAAGGTATCTACATGAAGGATATGTGTCACTGCAAACATTAAAGTCCGTTAGACATTGACGACTGTGGTCGAGATTAATTAGCGAGTTGGCACTAGCCAGACTGGTGAAAGAAGTGTTGTAGCCACAAGTATAAAATACGGTAGTCTGGGTGTCACAGAACTCGATCTGTTCCAACAATATCCTCACTTAAACGAAATTCCGACAAAAAACGTCATCCTAGTACAAAAAACTAAGCAGTCGGAAATAGTGAAAGTGATGCGAAGAAATTGAAAATTCATTTCATTTAAATTTTAATTTCTCAATTACCTACACGAAAACTTCTAACAGTCAATCAAAAATGCTTCAATACTTCTACATCTTTTGATTACGACCAGGGAACATGACATAATTACTACAAAAAGTCAGACTTATATAGACGAAGGAAAATTGCGAAACAGATCATTGACCTCAGGCTAGTCGACTGCATTTATCACACTTTAAGCTTCTGACACAAATGTGACTCACGCAGTAGGACAGTGCAGCTGTACGTTGCATGTCACGCTCTGCTTACATGTTCTGAACTTGGTAACTGATAATGAAACACAAATTCTATCCAACCGATGCTATCCAGCAATTCTGAATTTTAACACTTCTTCTACAGCTAACATAATTTGTCTCTTAAATGTGTTAGAGGGAGTCTGAGAGCACTTATATCAATATATAAATGGTACTCGCTTATAAGTTCATCATAGGTGGAGAACATGAAGGGTTAGATTGTCGCTTATGCTAATGTGTGGCTGCAAAGTCGACTCATACTGTACTGAAAAATGTTCACGAAAGAATATGGGACATGCATTCACTGAAAATAATCCGTTTTTTACTTTAAAAATATTTTACAGAAAGAGGTGGGAAAATATTAAACTAGATGCAAAGGTAGAAGTTTTCATTCTATCATCAGTCGTTGACTTTGTCACGGTAATATCGACAACAAGAAAAAGTTAAAAACAATAAAAGTAAACAAAAGATATCACTTAGAGTATCCCCAAAGTACAGGTCTGCCTAAACAATCATTTTATCCAGCTGGGAATTAGTTCAAAACACACTTACCATTCCACATCAGTGTTTCTTGATATGATAATTGCAGGTTGATTGTGTAATTATTAGAGTCTACAAGTCCTACTTACAAATGCGAAAATGACCCGTGTCATCAATCTCTATTTATGCGTATTATCTCCATTTGCATACCGAGCATAATCATGAGTGCGTTGCCAAATTGTTGTATATTTTTACAACATTTGGCTGTGCATGGATAATTCTCAAATCTATCGCACACAATCTCGCGTTTTGTGAGATGTAGCATTCTCATACACGGCCTATACTACTCTGTAAATTAGAAGAAATACTATCTAATAGCACTGAGATCGATAATTGCGCAGGTCTTTATTTTTCACAGTATCAACCATTTTGTTTATTTCGTCCTTCAAGAAACTTAAACTGCTTGAGAAAAACACATCAAAATACTTCAAGAGTTGTAACAATATATTTATCATTTGTTTGAGTTTGTACACTCTGATAGAGCTTATTGCTTACAACCATTGCTAAAGAACAATTACTATAAATGTCACATACATTATATATGTAACGACCATTTCGAAACCGATATAACAAAATTTACAAACATTTCATCTTTTCTTATTTTCAATTTTACTCCCCCGATGACATTTTCAGAACCCTATGCAACTGTCTTTCTAACATGTCACTAATTATATTTTCTGTTGTTCTCAAAATGTTTTTTGCAACAATTCCAAAATATATTATCTAAATGTGTCAATTCTTTTATTTCCTTTACTATGCTTACACAGGGGAGATTCCATTTTCTTCCATTGAAACAACCTCAGAATTGTTGGTCCACGTCGCATAGTAAATTTCCAGTGAAAGCTATGTAATTATTTTCTGGTGTGACTCTTTACGCTATACGACAACAACGACAACAACGCTATTTACTTTGTCTATTTCACAGTACAATTGCATTTGTATTCTTCAAAGTAGTCTTCCATTAACACTTTATAGAACAGCTGAACTGTGTAAAAAGTCGTTTAGAGTAATAACTGTGTCTCTAGCATATAATTCTTGGTAGAAATGTTTAATCTCCTTTTGGATTTCACGTTGGCTGGTAATCAGTTCCAATTGGGTTTTTGTATTTTTTTAAGGTCAGTCTTATTTTTCCCGTTTATTTTTCCAAAGCTAAAAATTATCCTGTTTCTTTTTCTCCACAAACTCAATCCATCTTCTCCTTCAAATAAGTCATGTATAACTCATCATACTTCTGTTTCAACATATCCAACACTACTCATACAAAGCTTTAGATTGTGCATGAGATACAAGCTTTTCTGTCCTTATCAATTTATCCCTTATCTTATACATAGCACTCCTGTTTCCATGTACTTTCTGTGTGCTATACTGTATGATCATATGTTTAATCTCAAATTTCGTTCTTTCTGTTTGACAATATTTGTCTTTCATATTATCCAATAAAACAGCAAGCTTATTCGAATCCAAGCTGTCATCTAATTAACTACTGTTAAATGTACAAAAACCCCTTTCCCCTCATAGATCGAACTTTGACGAGTGTAAGACTGCCTCACTTGCACACTTTGGTGATGTGTGAAGATTGATTCGAAAGATCTCTTCTTACAGGTGGAAACATTCATATATCTGCGTTGGCAACATTCAGTTACCTGCGTTGACGATGGAAATGGACAATCAGAAACATCATTGTGCGAGACAATGCACCCTTAGTCTACCTACCACATTTAAAAGAAATCATCATACATATTCATTCTAAACATCTGCACGGTTGCATGCCGAGGCAATAAGTCAACACCTGTCCTGAGTCCCCTCGTGTTACACATAGAGCAGTACGTTTTAGAACCCCAATACTTTATTACACAGAAAGGGGTGGCCATTCAAATTTCGCTCTCAACAGACAGGAATAAGTCCCATTTTATCAATATTTGTTGATCAATTTTTCACGAGCTGTCGTCAAATATTGTTGTCTTGATGGTACATAAGGCCCTGAGTGTGTCGTAGTTCGTAGGGAATCGGGTTTTAAGTTAGAGAACCACCTCCCACTCTGTAGTTCTTGGTTTCGATCAAGAACCACCTAGATATCGATATCGGTGGTTCTCTGTTACGTATACACACGTTTCTGTACAAATTCTGCACGTAAACAAATATTACAAAAATGGCGATGTTTGATATCGCATTTATTTCTATCTGAAAATCTTTGCACGATGGCTTTACCTACATATTCATCGTTCCAAGGTATATGATAAAACCTTTGTGGCCCAGATACGGGTTTTGCGAACCTTGGTCGTATGGTGTTCGGGCCCTCGCACGCTCGGGCCCTTCCACCGTACAACCTCGGTCTACAAACAACATAGAGATTTAACTGATAAGTATAATTGATTCCACCTCTTTCGGATACATTTTTCGAATGATTTAATTTACACAATGACTATAGGGTACCTCTTCGGAGAAATGATATAGGTGTGCACGTTGCAAACCAACGGCCTATTTTCAGACCTCAAATCTCGTAATCTAAGTACCCTATTTTACACTTCTGTGAACTTTGATCCTAGTCAAAAGTCATAGAGTGTAATTTTGTATAATGGAGTAAAGCTAAGCACTTGAAAGGCCGAGCAACAAGCAAAGCCTACCTCAATCCGGACACTTTTATGGAAACACTATATTACGGTGAATGAACATATCTTTGACTTCAACTAAATGTGGTGGTGGAGAGCATACCCCATTTAAACCCTGGCCATCCAGAACTTCATACACCCACTGTTGATGTCTGTCCCGATATTCCATTCTTGGAAAAAGATTATCATGATAAGCCGAACGATGAAACAGGAAAGAGTAAAAAAGTATTACTGTGCCTTTAAACAATTCAATAAAGATACAGAGAGGCCTCATGAACAATATCAAATGTTTTATGATCGAAAAGAAAACAGATTTGGAACCATGAATATTGATAAGACGCAACTATTATGGTGACAGATGATGACCTTAAACTTTATGCAAGCACAACAAAAACTTACTTTTCCAGATGATTAAACCCGATCCCCAGTCAGAAAAGTAATATTAAGTCATTGATATGGCTGGCTGACTTGAGAGATGAAAGAAATGCATCACGTTTCACTTCCCGAAAAATACATATAATGTTTTTGTGCTTAGAACATTCTGAATAAACATGTACGTATATAGGCAATATGCCTTAAAACCGAAATCTATGGCCACCGAAGACAGGGCATTCGGCAATAAAAAGATGTAGCGCACGCTCTAAAAATCAATTACACACGCTTGTAGTCTATATATTATCCCTACCAATTAGCCTGGCCGTATTATGAGAAATGGATTCTGAGGGTTCATCAAATACATATCAAATAAACGTCAACAAACTTTTGACTTAAACTCTTCCAGTGCAAAATACAAATTGCAATTCCCAATCTCCGTTTCCCTCTCTCTCGTCTGTCTATATCTTCGTTTCTTTTTCTCTCCTTTGTATCCATTATTTTCTGTCTGTCTGTCTGTCTCTGTCTCTGTCTGTCTGTCTGTGTCTGTCTGGCTGTCTGTCTGTCTGTCTGTCTGTCTGTCTGTCTGTCTGTCTCTCTCTCTCTCTCTCTCTCTCTCTCTCTCTCTCTCCCTGTCACAGATTGTATG
>LD347231.1:328077-351796 GCA_001465055.1 Ptychodera flava | reverse complement strand
TACTGTACAGTGTACATATTGCCGGATAATATGCGATGGAATTTTGCGTTTCACGTCGTTCAATCATTCAGATGGAAATGCTGCCCTTCTCCAAACTTTGAAAAAACAGGGTGACAGATTTTGAATGCTAAGTCTTGTATATCAAGAATGACGTAATTTAATGAGAAGACATTTGTATTCGAGCACGGCTACACTGTGAGTTTTTGATTCGAGAACTCTCATCATGATGGACCGTGGTTGTATTCAACAATCGAGAGGGCAAGGGTGAGTCGAACTTTTTCCTATGTCCATGTAGCACTTGTGCAAAAATAAGCGAATCCACAGGCCTTTGGCGAATCAATAAATGCGTATTTCACCAAGCTGAAAGGTTGAAAGATCCGTCCGTCACTTTGGGACGAGCTAGATACATGCAGTCAAACCCAGCTGGGCAAATAATGTGACTTTGTTCTGGAAATTACGAAGACGACGTGCGGTGGAACTTTGCAACAAAGTTTCAATATCTGTACTGACGTACTTGAATGACTGGCACAGGAAACAATGGCCAATAAAAACGCATTCTCGTTGCATTTTGATAATGTATCAATCACAATGTCACAGAAATTATGCCTCCTCCCGGCAGAAGGGCCATGGCCAATTTTTAGCCCTGCTACAGTATGTCTCAGTGCTGAAAAGGCCATGTTGTTGTCAGGTTGTCATGGCGACTTTTAAAATTTACATACAACTCTGAGAGTGAAACGGGTTATAGGTCACAGAACTTTTAAGTCCCACTGTCGTCCATTATACCTGTTTCCTTGGGCATTAAAGGTGTGCAAGTATACACATCAAAAGACTAGAAATTTCACTTCATGGGAAGAACCTTGTAAAATAGCCCTTTCTTGTCTGGTTAACGAAAAAAGATACCCCTGATCTAAAATATGCATGGACTACCAGCCAGTGTCAACGGGCTACTAACTGCAGAATATGGTTGCCCAAGTGGACTACCAGGGAAAAAAAAACTTGATTTCGAGCCATGGGCAATATTAAACATGAAACATTTAACTTGTAATAATTCCCCTTGTCTTGGCTTGCTTGGTTTAAAAAAAATGTTTAAAGGTATACAGGGACCGTGTCCAAATTTAGCCATTGCTACCGTGGAAAGGGGAAATCAAGCTAATCATCAGAATCATAGAGTTTATTGGGTCACGCCAGGTCACACAAGAAATAATGCACCACTACATGGCCATAATTTTACTTTAGTTAAACAATAAGAAATAATTTGTGTTCATTATTCTTCCTGGGATTAGGCAAAAAAATAAAAATAAATTATTATAAAATGAACATTATTATACTTCGTTAATTATAAATCAATAAAATAAATAAGTACCAGTGAATTATGTTTAAATAAAACAAAAAAAATGTGTGCTACTGTAACTGCTTGTGATAAATGTACTCGTACATGGGGTGATAAGGAGGATTGGGTTCGGATACTAGTAGAATTAATTTCAGCACATAAAATTAATTTGAAGGCATAAACTTTATTTTTTGTCTTTTTTCCAGAGGCCCATATATCTTTCTTTCATGGATTTGACTTTGTTTGTGTACCGCCTATTTACTGTCTGTTCTGTGCTTTTTTATGTCTATGTTTACAACTATTGTCTTACAAATTCAGACCTAGTGTTATTGGATTATGGATTGGTATGATTGCCATTATCTTAATTCGATAAATGCATAATAAGTTAGTAATATACTATAGAACACTTATTTGGGATGACTGCATGAAACACAATTAAAAATACTTGAAAAATTATTTCTGGTCTATGTAAAATTAATTCTAACACACTAAAATTAACGGAAAACATAATTTTGACCAAGTATACCAAGTATACTCTGATTTCAACAAAGATAAGATTTAGATATTGTCATCGGAATATGGATTATTATAACTTTTCTCTCGCCGCTTTTACTTGACGCTATGATAACGAACGTAAAACACCTTGCCGGCCATCCTTCACTTCATTAATAGGTCTTAGGCTGACAGAACAGCACCTGCGATAAGTGATTCCGCAAAAAAGTCAAGCGAGGTGAATTAAGAATGTATTTATCTTGTACTTTCAATTAGAGATCTGGACTGCACATGCAGGGATCTCCGAGTTGTTGCTATAGTCAGATGGCTTAACAAAAATGTCGTTACATGGATGACAAAAGTGCCAAATTTGCTACAGAGATTTGCATATATGTCTAGATCAAAATTACATATTGCTCCAAAAATTTGGGCCAAGGGAAAGGCTCGATGACGTCATAAATTCAAAATGGCCGCCGTTATATTGCTTAAAATGGTAAAATACTGTTTATTCAGGCAATTTTCAATGTTATTTTGAATAAACTGACACAAACATCCCAAATTACAAATACAACATAAAATTGATGCAAATCAATTATTGTGATGACGTCATAAGCCCAAAATGGCCGACCAAATTCAAAATATCCCCATTATATCGTGTGATAATGTTCAATTACAGTTGATGAAGCCTGTGTCCAGCATTTTAGTGCCTGAACTGAAATTAACACTCCAAATTACAGACAAAACATACAATTGATGCAAATTAGTTATTGTTATGATGTCATAATAACAAAATGGCAATCGAAAATTAAAAAATGGCCTATTATGAAGTTCACTATGCTTAGTACAATAGCCCATTTACGTGACAAAATAAGACTTTCAAGGTAATGTACAATTTGTCTTGATGATCCGTAAACTCAAAATAAATGAGAAATGTACCAAAACTTAGCCAATAAGCTCAACACAAGCGGCAAACTATTATTAAATTTTTGATTATTTAACAATGGTCGCTGTCTGAAAAAGTGAATTAATGTAAAGGAAATGAGGGCAACTTTACGCATCGCTTCTACCTTTGAAAGTGTTACGATATAGTGAGTAGATCAATAGTAGTGTGATTTCATGATAACGAAAAACATGACGAAAAACCAGTGAAAAGATCATGCCTTGACCCTGGTCATGTGACCTTGGCCCCCGAAAAAAAGGTTTTATGTTTGTGATTTTGGTCTTTTGCTTCCTTTGTTGAATTTTCTGTTATTTTATGTCTCGATATGAGGTGACAAACACATAGTTTTGTGCTACAATAGTTCTCTTTTGGAGGATGTGCTGGCCTATAAAAGACCGTTTCGTCAGGGTTTTATGAACAAAGAGCAGACTTTTTTACTTTTGAAGCTAGCTTACCTTGCTTTTTTGCAGCTTTCGTGAATTTTATGAAAAGCGTCTTTGCCTTTCGTTTTTGGTATCGTTTTGCTGTTTTGAAACCAAAAGATTAAAAAACGCCAGGAAGAACATGAACAGAAATTCGAAGATTAAACAAAAGCAAGAACTCAGAAAAATTCTCAGATTCATCAAAAATCTTGCAAAACAAACCTTACCAAATATTGAAATCAAAGCATCAAGCAAAAGCTAGAAATCTATTCCCATTCCGAAGTGCCTATACACAAAAATTGTCCTATCAGATATCAGCAAATCTATTCGCATCATAAGATTATGCAATATCATGAGAAACAAATGATCAATTCATCAATCAATCAATCAAGCAGACATCTGTTCTAAGATAAATCCAATGTCGACACTACTAACAGCGGAAAACCCAAAATTGTAAAACTGTCTCGAAGCAACGTAGATCAATAGAGGAAATTCCATTCGCAACCCACATCAGAAAGAACATAAGTCCAGCAGAAATGACTGCTCTAAACAATCTGTCTAAAAACAAAGAAATCACAATGAAACCCATCAATAAAGTAAGAGGCACAGCAATTGTGAATACGACAATTAAAGAAAGTTATAGACAGCTGAGAAATGTACACTATTATTGTACATTAAGGCAAGACTTGGCTACATTAACTATACGGTGGAAATTGTACATGATATTGTTTATCTGCGACAAGAAGATCATTGACGAGTTGACTTACAGTTCCCCCATTCCCATTTGTACAACACGATGGTATCTCCTGCCAAAAATTTCAAAACCCAAGCAGAAGAAAAAATCATCATCCGACGTCTCAATAGAAATGGCTGCTCGAGCCCAATAAACCAAATTTCGGAATTTCTAGACTTTGTCATAAAACCAATCATGCGAAGACGACTTACATATATCAGGGACACAAAAACTTCGTTAACTAGTTAGAATCAATAAAAATACAAGCAAACTCTATTCTGGTAACATTAGAAGTGTTATCAATATAGAAAAATATGCCAAAAATGAAGCCATACATACAGCGATCGCAGGGTTGGACTCTGAAACATTACCAGCCAACTGATACGATACAAAAACCTAACAATAACGTACATGAAAACCTTACTGTCGATTATTCTGAAACGCTAAATATTTTAATTCAACTGAGAAAAATACAAACAAATCTATGGATGAAGCATGGGCTCACCAGAAATAGCTGATATCACATACCATGAAGCGGAGAAAACTATATAAAATCCCAAATCCGGTCAAATATTCGTATTGAAACGTTGAAAAGGTAACATTTTCATGATCTACTCAGGAACAGAACATGACATTCAGAACATTTGTCGAGGAGTGCAACACCCTGTACCCTACGTTCAACTTGTAAATTCATAAATGAAGATTTTATCGACAAAATCTCATACCCTGACCTTGTGGTCTTCAAATGCCAGAGACGCAATCGAGAGAAATGGCACGACTGTAAAACCAACACAGAACCATCTGATGATATTTATCTGCCACCAACGTTCAAATGCTCCATTAAAGGTGAATTACTCAGATATGTTCGCACATGCAACAACAATATGGACTTCATAAAAAAGGTCAATTTCTCAACACAAAAACTTCAACAACGAGATTACAAAAAGAAAGACATAACTTGTACCAAAAAGAAGTTAATGTAACAAAACGTCAGCCATCCTTCATCAACAAAAATAAGAGTAATGATGTAACAAAAACCTTGTCAGCACAACCTCATCATAACCAGCCCAATCAAACTATGTGTTAAGAAACTGGAAAATAATGAAGGATGATTATACGCTGGCCATGGTTTTCCAGAAAACCTATAATAACGTATAAAAGAAAGAAAAAACATACAAGATATACGCCTTCAAGCAAAATTCAAGCACAAGGAGAGTACAAATGAACGGTCTGAGCAACAATTCACGCACATTCATACTACAACATAATGATCTTAGGCTTCTCTCTTTGATGGCTACCATCAAACTAAGCATGTTGGAATACAAGACCATTCAAGTGACCGAAGAAGAGAACTCACTTTGGCCGGAAATGCCGCTAGGAGGAATCACCAACATGAAACCCTTTTTCTGATACCAAGGTCACATTACGAGGGTCAAAACACTATCGATTCATTGGTTTCTCACCATGTTTCCTTACCACGAAACCACATTGAAATACTCACTTTACTGTATGATAAACAAGGTTGAACCAGTGTGTGAAGTTGCCTCCATAGCCTTTTATATCGATTCGATTTTTCAAACACAGATTATTGTTCAATAATAAATAATCTCATTAGAGTCTGTTACTTGTGTTGAACTTATTGGCTAAGTTTTGGTACATTTATCTTTTATTTTGAGTTTATGATATTCTAATACAAATTGTACATTACCGTTTAACTATCATTTTGTCACGTAAATGGGCTATGGTACCAAGCATAGTGAACTTCATAATAGGCTATTATGTAATTTTCGGTTGCCATTTTGGTTTTATGACGTCATCCTAATAATTATTTTGCATCAATTATATGTTTTTTCTGTAATGTGGGGTATTAATTTCAGTTCAGGCGATAAAATGTAGAACAGGCTTAATTAACAGTGCTTTAACATTTTAAACAATGTTACAGCAGACATTTTGAATTTGGTCGGCCATTTTGGCTTTATGACGTCATCATAATAATTGATTTGCGTCAATTTAATGTTATATTTATGATTGAGAATGTTTGCGTCATTTTATGAAAAAAAAATATTGAAAACTAGCCGAATAAACCACATTTTACCATTTTAAGCAATATAATGGCGGCAATTTTGAAGTTATGACGTCATCGAGCCTTTCCGGTGGCCCAAATATTTGTAGCAATAGCTAATTTTGATCTACACATATATGTGAACCTCTGTAGCAAATTTGGCACTTTTGTCATCCTTGTAACGATCTTGCTGTTTTTGGTTGCTAAGCCACCTGACTACTATATTTGAAGCGGTATGTCATGTTACACTGGGTGTAAAATACCATGACTCACGGACTCTATTTGTGAATTTATTGTTCGTGATCGAACCAGATTGATTGGCCCTGAAAGATACCGCTCGAAAAATAAACATCTTCTGAAGAATCATGGGGACTATATGCAAGAATAAATTTTAAGAAATGAACTTACTCTGAACATCTGGTGTAATAGTATTTAAACATGAAATAGACGAAGAACTGGAACTGTGTTCTAATCTGCAGCTAAAAGGAAGACCATGATCATCTCCTCTTATTGTTGTCGTAATAATGAGAGGACTAATACCACTAACGACTCGATGTCCGTTTCTATACCACACTAGTCTGCCTGGTGGCGTGATATTTTCAGTATTCATGCTACACCGTAATGTTACCTCAGTATTCTCGATGACTTCATTATATTGGCCGATACCACTGACGGCAGTACAGACAGGGTCGTCGGGATCTGTTAGTAGAATTATGAGACATATAAATGCGGTATCAAATGAAAAATAATATTCAATTACATTGATTGAGGTTGTTAACACTTCAAGCTAAAGAAAGTTTGCATTAACAACCTGTGACATGTTTCATTAAATATGTAGCTGATATGCATTTGCATAAATAGGTTATTCCTTGTCAACTTGAAGGTTAACCACATTGGCAGTCATTTCTTTTAGTCTTTGTCATGCGATAAAGAAAATGAACTTACCTATCACAGTAATAGTTGCAATAGACGCCCTCAGATCACTATGTAAACAATACCATAGACCGCTACTCTCTTTAGTCACTCTCTTGATGACCAGATTACTTTCTCCCTTTGACTTATCACCAGTTACGTCACAGCAATCATTGACTGAAGTACCATTGATGGCTATCAATGTTTTGTCATAAGGTTTACCATTAAGTGGACGTTTTGTCCATCCAGGAAGTAGAAATCGTGATGTGTGCTCAGAATAATCCAATGAACAAATCAATGTTAATGCATCCCCTTCTCTGACGTATGCATCGTTTGGTGTAACTGCCCAGGAAATCGAACATGTCACTGTTAAAAAATAGAGGATGAATATATAGATGAAAACAATCTTTGCATAATTCGTCTGCTTTTTTCTTTTCTCTTGAATCAATCCTTACATACTTGATGCAAATCGAAAACAGAGACTACAGAAATATGCAAATCATCATACTGGTAGTATTTTATTCTGAGCTGCGGGATAGCCTGAGAGACGGCTTGTGAGCGCGAAAACAAATTTAGGCTCTTAATATTCGATGTTTAAATTGTTTTGATTTTATTTAAATGATCTTAGTGTGTGTCACAAACTTTACCTTTTCCCGGACAAGGCTGATAAAAGTTTTGCGTTTACGTCCTAATCTGCAGACGAATATATCCCATCATGAAACAGTATGACAGTACGTTTGTACCCCATACAATAACCTTTACAGAGAGCAACTAAATGAAAATATAACATGGTTATATTTGAAAGTAACAGTGAAGGTTTGTAACCCCCCTTTTCGTTATGTACAGCGTAATCATGTCTTTTCTATATTACTACTTATATTAAATTTTAATGATTGCAAACCTTTTTATTGTCATATAATTCTCGAAACTGTACTTGTCTATCTCAAATTATCTTTATCCATTTAAGCTTCAAAAATATTCACAATCATCCAATTATCAGATGTCCTAGCCAACGCTACAGATAATTTTCTAGAAGCTTGATGGTTATTGTTTGGTTCAAGAGCACTATTATAGCGGTATGTGTAAGTCTAGCTACCAAGCCTATAAGTATACTTCCCAATATCATCTTAATGACCTAAAATGTTCAGTAAAAGAGAGATTTTGAATACTACCTACCTGGTCTTGTGATACAGACAAGTAAAAATAATGTGAGCGATATTATGTTTAATAAATGCACAGTATCCATAGGAAAGTAGTCTGTGGAAAATAAGCAAAGAATGGTGTTTTATGACATCGTGCCTTCCAATGAATGCCTTTGCAAATTTTGTCCGGATAAAGGGATGTACTTCTATACTTCCTCAATTGGGTCCAACTACTTGACAACTGTCTTACAATTATCCCCCATGTATGAGAAATAATTGTCAGACAGTTGTGAATAGAAAAATGTACTAGTACACTGACCTCCAGAAACTGAAATGCGTTTGAAAAGTATTATTTATTTCATTCCAGAGGGAAACTTTGGTAATTTGTTTCGAAGAGAATCGAGGGCTATTACTAATATTACGAGGGAAACGCCCTCTATCATTTTTCTAGTGGCCAGGTAACATAGTTTGAATTCCTTTTGGTTTTCTTTTGCTTATTTGGGTGACCAGGTGTTTATGAATAATGTATTTTTGTCGTATATAAACGTGTTCATTGCCAAGTCACTTGGACTTTCCGCAAGTGCTGGGATCGTCGGAAGTCCACGTCCACTGAGTTTCCCAGTTTTGAAGACCGAGGCCGACTTTACGGACTTTTTCCCGCTGGTGCCAAAATTGTGACTGCAGTCTACAAACTTTGTGTGCCTGTTGACGCCTGAGGAAGTTCTGGTATCAGAGTTCCTGTGAGTACATTGCAGTTATTTGGAAACGTCCTATTGGTAGGAGTGTCATGCTGTGACTTTCTACGAAGATTATTGTACTTGGGCGTCGAGCTACTACGTGGCTGTTCTCGTTGGACTGATGCGTCCGGACGGAGTTGGCACTGTGGACCAGCGTGTTTCATGTTTAGAGAGCTCTCGTCGTCGCGCCTGTGGACACTTTCTGTTATTTATTTAAAAGCTAAAATTAATTGTTATTTGGTCACGCTTAGAGTAGAGATAATTTCAATATTGTAAAGTTATTTTCTTGCTGTCACTACGTGACGTTCTTCAATAAGAATAAGGAAATGTTCTCAATAACTTGCGTGTAGCTTCCTTTATTTGACCATTTTTTGTTGCGGCCAGCGGGCCCGCTTGGAATGGTACCACTTTGCTGAAGACAATTTTAGACAGCCATTTCCATTTGCCTTGCCGACTTCCCGTTGTCGTAACACTAAGCACAATGCCAGTGACATATAAAAGATACGACTTATTCTCTCATTAAAATTTTATTCACGTTTCATTAGAGTAACCGTATTATTTCGGTTCCTGATATTTGTTTAAGCTTTTTTAATGTGCACCGTAGTTCCGAGATTGTCATTACAATCTCAAAGGCAGCAGGCCAAGGCTTTCCAAGCCTTGTCAATATGTTTTCAAAAGAATCACTGATATTATTGTCTACTTTAGTTATTGAACGGGGCACAACCATAAGCAACAGTTTATTTTCATTTTTTTGTGTTGTTGGTTTTACCTGTATTTAATTAGTTTTTGTTTTTATTTTATATTTATGACAGCAGTCAAAATTCACCACAATTGATTTTACTATTTGTGGTAAGACGTTCATATAATACATTATCACAGTTTACAGTTGTTTGATAATAAGAAAAAGCAAAGTGGATGTGTAATTTTAAAGTCGATTATGCCATATGAATATTGATATATCATCCAATGAATGTTTTTGTTTGATGTCATAAGATTTTTTTTTTACTGAGTAGTGTAACTTTAAGTGAAAGGTTTCCTTTGACAAAGAGGGACATTTCTGCAGATGAAAAACACTACTTTTCATGCAATCTCAACATTGCTTATTGGGATAACCTTATTTTCAATGACCGGAATGGTCCGCCACCCGGTATATATGCACATGAATTTCCCTTGATAACGCTTGGGCGAAAAATGACGACTTATCCGACAAATAAACTAAAACACTCCAGTAGTGTCATTCCAGTCCCTTACTACGCTGTGTACTGTCAGTCTAATCAATACTAGGTTGGACAAATTTGAAAATTATTCAACAAGAAAACAGCAAAACTCCAAAGAGGTTGCGTATGCCTTTTGTAAAATATCTCAAGATGTCGATTATGATGAGTTTGTCGGAAAAGGACCGTCTGATAGTAGCTCGAGGGTTGCATGGAACTTTAATATTGAACCACTCTTTTTTTAAGGGTGGGATTTGGTCGAATGGTTTTGACTGTGATGACTTCGCTAGGTGTCTAGGTGCCGTTAGTTGTGAGTGCGACTATCACCATGAATTTACTGAATTTATAACCGGCAGGGGAAACGAAAGATACCTTTGAATAGAAACTTAAGTTACAAGCACATTAACATTTTTTAATTCAAAATCGGATATTTCGGCAGGAATCCTCCACTAAACTTATGCGGTGTTAGACCGTAACAATACACAGCCCTTCAAGCAGAGTTAGTTCGATAACGCATGCGCACAAACATTGCGGCTCAGTAATGTCTTCGTTACGAGTCCCTACTTGTCGGTTTTATGTTTTAGGGTTTTATATTTTGCTATGTCAAATAGCGCAACGCATTATGCTTCTTGACGAAAACTCAGATACGTGCGTGTTTTCGATTGTTTGATCGCCACAACATTCACATATTCGTACTATTGAATCATGTTTTGGTTAATGACGTAGAACATACCTCGTTAATACGGAATTCTTATAAGTCGTATTCTTTGTATCACAGTGGTTGCGTCAAGGTCACTACATGAAAAGTAACTCAAATTAAATCCACTTCATTTTAAAATGAACAGTTCGTAAAGGTCGAAAACATTTACAAAGGACCGTTAGCTATGAGCTAAGAGTAAAGTTATAGAAACAACATAGCTATATTTAAGTATCGAAACCTCAAAATGGTTTCATATGTTGCTCTGATAGCTGCATTAGTGACTATGAATGTCGACGCGGATATTTTTTTGAATAACGCTAGCTATATTGATATATCACTATTTGTAAACGAGATTGTCAATTGAAAGGAAGAAAAAGAAGTCCAAATGAGAAAGAAAATGGTAACAGACTCCCTAAAAATGTGTATAGTTCCACTTATCGTTAAATTCGCAACTGTAGAATCTGTCACTGATCAAGCCATGAAACGGGCATATAGCATAGCTTACCGTTTCTTTTACCTTGTCATTGTCTTAAGAGTAGTCACCGTAATCCTTTTATCTGAATAATTATTTAAGATGTACACTTCTTAATATCACATTCTTGTTAGAAAAAAGGATGAACAACTATATACAAGAAAATACCATAAGTATAGCGACATGTTTTGAACTTGCTCATTGTTGCCAAGGATAATTATTTTACCTTTTGCTCTGATTTTAGCCTACCGTCAGGAGTGGAGATTGATGATTCAAACGTTTTGAAGTCATGCAGTGATGAAAGACTGCGAAAGGAATAAATTTACAGAAATACCTGCCAGTTATGCCCAATGCCTTTTGTAACACAAGTGACCGTGGCCGTAATCTTTCGAAGGAGACAATGTGCTGCTTTAAGCTCAGTACAATGGAATAACAGTTTGGTTCATCGTTGCTCCGGCTCACGCGATTCTTTAAGAGCCGTGGTGTACGGTACGCGATTACGTCTGTAGAGCTTATTACTTCCACGAACAAATATTTATCTACAGCAACAGAGCGCAGTGTTCTCTAAGAGTGACTACTTTCACGTTTATTTTCCCACGGAAATCACAACATGACAAATTAGTATTATCACGTGACTTGTATATCTAATGTCATGCACCTCATATGACCCAATAGTAACATGTTTATGACGTAGCAGGCAGTATAGTAATCAATTGATCGAAAGTAAACCGGAACTATTTCTAACATGATGACTCGAGGATTTAAAAACAGTCTAAATACATGTTTACCAATAAACAACTGTTTAACGAAATCCTAAAACAAATTGAACTTTAAAATAATTAAGGAAAAGTAATTTACTCTTCGAATGCCTTGAGATATTATTTACAAACCACATATCACTATATATCGCTTTATATCATATCACATCATATCATATCATGTAACGTCTTATTATATGCCTCGTATATCGAACGTCGCGCGCTCAACAGGATTGAATGGTAACTCGTCGATGATGTCGCTGTCAGCATAGTCATCATTTGACTTAAATTGAACCGGAAATATTTTCAACATGGCAACTTTTGGATGTCAAAATTTAGAAATTTAATGGTTGTCATAGGAAATGCGATTTTAGAAAAAAAATTGCATAAAAAAGTTAAACCGCATAACAATAGATTAAATATATCAATGCGTCATTTGATGATGAAACTCGTTCCATTTTAACGGACTTTTGTCTAGAAGAAAATAAAGCATTTGATTTCATTTGCCAATAAAACTTAATATTTTGAGTAAAGACTGTGTAAGAGAGGCATGTAATAGAACATTATAGCCCAAACAAGAGACTATGTACCCTCATGGCTGGAAAACATTTGCCCACCTTACGTCGGGCGAATGGTCACTTACCCCCGGGCACATAGTCACATGTTTGTGCCATAATATATAATATGGTGTATATCACATTATATAAAACTATACCACATAGTTCATAAAATGCAGCTTTCATCGATATTTGTGTCTGACGATTGCATGCACTGGCGCCATTAAAGTCTTTAACATTAACCCTTCCCAGGTCAATAGATGGCCGTTTTAATTGGTTTTTTACTGTACGATTCTAACAACGCAATCATTTTATCGTTTTAATGAGAGTAACACCTGGCCGCCGATCGCTGTTTAAGGTCGAAGGGAATCTCTGATTATTTCTTATACTCCGTACATGCAAACGTTACAAGGACTAGTGCGAAATGAGCTTTGATTATCTCGACGTGCAATGATGTGGGAAATTAATGGCAAAAATCAAATTCTTTAGTCCTGTTCAGTATTTATTCCCGGAGGAAAATAATTACATCATCTTCGCTCTTAAAGACAATAGACCCTTTCTGACAGCTGGTCGAACAGCAACGCATATATTATACATTCCTTTACTCCATAGAAAACTTACGTATTAATATGAGAATGTGGAAATGGTATATATATTGATTGTGCGTGCCTAATATTTGGTTTTCCGTTCCATCCAGTCTAATGCTGGCAACTCTGAAGCTTTCCTGGCAAAGTTCATCCCAACAGCTTAGCATAGATTATACACTGGCCGAGTGTTTCTGTGTGAGCAATCCACTTCATACTAACAACTATACCCGACATAATTACCACGACCATACCCATTTATTTACTCTCGCGACGTAATCACATTTTAATCACGCTTTCGGTTTCCGTTTTTTATCGGCTTCCCTGTATTCGTGCAAATGGAGCTCTATTACGATAACTTTACATGTACTGTTTCAAATGTACAATGAACAGGAGACTGAGTCAAGGAGAAGTTTGTCGATGACTTATTGAGGGTTTCACCTACGATTGCAAGGGAACACTGTGTGGTTGTAACACCAGTTTCTCGTGGTCTTCATTTATCTATGCAGCATTGGTATTTTATATCACAATGGAAACTGTCAGTAATTGTAATACTGTGAGGCATTTGATAGTGTCAAGCTAATAATTAAATTAACGTCTTGTTATAATTCTAACAAGATAGCAAGCTTGCACAAATCGAATAGCCATATTTGATAATGGTTGCTGAGCGAACAATAAAAAACATTATGGATGTTAGGGTTGTAAATACCGTGCATAAAGCTATGTAGTGAATGGTGTCGATTGATAAAGAATATCGTCAAATCTGTTTATGCAATTGAAAACACGTTTAGCGCGTATGCATAGTAAAAAGATCATGTTGTCACGTAGCATGGTTGTGATGCGAGTAGCTATTGTCGGCTTTTTTGATATTCACACTCTGAAGTAGAACGTCAGGTAGTAGGTACGACAAAAGGTAAACAAATATACTCTAAGTCGTAGTACTCAATTCAGCTGAGTAACACAAGTTAAACGGTAAACTTCTATGTCTTACACTAGTCTAAAAATAGGCGTCGGTAACGGACAGTCGTCGCTGGCGTCGCAACAGGTTTTACCTTAGCACACTTAAATGCACAGTTTACATTGAGTGATGATCTGTGTATTTTCATAACTTTGGTATGTGTCTATAATGAGAAACGTCACTCAAATCTAAGTACAAGGTTAACAGGATGGAAGTATCTCTCAATGCCGAGTATGGATGAACCTATCGGTCAACATAGCGTCCGGTCAATGTTAATGACTTAAGCAGTTGTCAGAACAATACATTCACTACAACAGGATAAACGGTTCTTCAGAGGTCACGAAAGTAAACAAAGGGGAAGGATTCTCACGAAGCACCATGAGCAGGGGCCACTGTTGGTCATTCACAATGGTTCTACTCCGGAATAAAAAGGACGCGATGCGTTCTACAGACTCAGTACGCCCAAATAATCACGTGATGCCGGTACAAACAAACCCACATGTGTACTTGCGCGTATGGAAATACACGTATACGTCTATGCGCGTTTGGGCACATGGCTTTGTTTGTACCGTGGTCGATTCAAATTCCGGGTTTGGCCTTTTGTCGGGCTATGTCACAATATCTAATATGGTCATGCCTGCCTCACAAGATAGTCGTTGTCTCGAAGAAATTCATTAGCTTTTCCATGTGCTATTTGCATGATGGGAGCATTTTCACAAACAAAACAAGCCAGAACAAAACATAAACAATGGGGTGGAACCTGTTAAACGAGCATGCCCGTTAACCAAGTAAATTTGTAACGTCGTATCACGTCTCATGAACATTAGAAATGCGTCACTGACGTCACGATTCAAGCGTTTCTGGCAACGTGTTAACCTGGACCAACACCAGTTGACACTATTCTGAAAGCAAAATGACGCTGAAATGTGCTGTCGGAATGGGCGAGCAAACTTAACCTTTTGCCTGAATTGTACACAGTTTAATCAACCATCAAAAATTATCATCATAGGCACAGGTAAATCTTACACCGTCATGCATCGTTACTTGTGATAGAATTATTGGAGAAGCTGATTTTTTTTATTTTCATGCGCCAGTGTAGAAGATAAAGGTGTCTAGATCAGATAATTTCAAAGCATGACTCGCGATCAGAGCAAGAGGGAAATGCTACGAATGATTGACGAAAACTGTAATCACTGACACACAGCGGTAAATTGTACTTACTAGGATGCGTTGTCTCCGGAGGCACCGCAAGTGAAGTATAGTCAACGTTTTTGTCTGTTAAATCTGAAGACGAGGGTATTTAGATATCTCGTTTTTAAGAATCACAAGTATATATCGCCCGTTTCGATTTTCTACATTTGGATTGCAAAGGTCAGTAGAAGTAGGTTGTAACAGCCTTAAAAAAGTTCCGAATTATTATATAGACTAAGATCTCACTGTTTTATGAGATTTCTTGAAAGTTACAGATATTTTACAAGGCTAAAGAATATTGTATCTGTATGTGTGGTAGTCACGATATTGCGTAAAATATTTTTCAGATATTTAGTTTCAAATATTGGAACTACAATATTATTGTGAATGAAAGGAACAAACCACAGGAAATTTTGATAAACCTGGTCACGTGATTAGTGATAGTTCTATATTTTGCTCTGCCACTGTATTAAGTTGGTTTTCATACTAGCGTAACATCTGGGACGCCCTCATCGTCAAGATCGATAGCGAAATCACCTGGTATTCAGAAATCGCAAAATCAGTCAGGCGCATAATCCTACATTTAAATTTTAATACCCCAACTTCTAGTTATTGGCATCTTCTTAGCTATAATTATAATGAACAGCACGACCAGTGCGCCGGGGAGTCAAGAGTCGATATAACCAATACAAAATGCCATACATTTTAACGTAACATGTTAATAACCCACCAAACTGATTGGTTGTAAACTATAAAGGTGACTCCTACATTTCTGAACTCTGTAAACGTTTGCGTACGTGCGTACGTGTGTCATGGCTAAAGTTTTGTTGAAGACTGAATTCCAGTCCGTACTAGAATTTATACGTCAACAATAACACTTAGTGTGGATACCATTAATTTTGTCCGTAAGTTTGATACTTTTTTGTTTCAATACACATAGAGTCGTTGAGAAGTTATATAACGGAAAAAATGAGAATTTAAAATATTCAATCATGAAAAATAGAATTCAGCTTTGAGTGATAGTTTTTTGTTATGCTATCTGTGCATTGATTTGACATTATTACAATTACTTATACTAAAATGTAAAGTTAGGCTATATCAAAAAGGAGAACACCAGAAATTTACATTTGCTGATATATACATTCAGCATGAAATGTTATGTTCCAAAATTTTGTATACCGCCCTCAGTTATTTCCTGTCGTCGCCTCACAATACACGGATAGCTGCTCAGTTATGGGGCTACGTAGACTATTTTCTGTTAATGGAAGCTTATCATTAGCACAACGTACCAGTTGTTAAGAAAGTATATATTGAGTTTACTCTTAGCGTTGTCTGTTTTCTCCAAAAGAATAACGCGGTGGTTGTTCTCAATTATTTAATTGGTAAGGTCAAAGTTCATTCCGAACGATGTCATGGTAATATCATCAATAGAAATACACAAATATTTGTTCAAAAAACTTGCAATCCTTTAGTTATTCTTTAAAAGTTGAAACGTTGTCATCATTGCAAATCCACACAGCAAACAAATAAAAAGTTGCCGTAAATCGTGTCGGTGAAAATGTCACGGATGTTGGAACATTTGAAAAGATACTATTATGTCTAGTGTCATTGCCTGTATGTAGTATGAACACTTCATTTGAGAGGAGAAAAGAGAAAGGCTTGGCGATGTTTTTAGGCAGACACTTAGGACTTTTGTGCAACCTATGTATATCCTTAAAAGGAATAGTTAGTCTACTAAGGGGACGCCTACTAGGAGTGGTAACGTTACAGTTGTTGAAAAACACTAAGGTTCCAAGAAAAGTACAGTTAATTTGTGAGCTCAAACTGCTCATTGCAAAGCGACTTGGGACAGGATGAACCAAACCCGCATCGGCCAAATTACGAAGAGTGGACGATACTCCAATGTCCTCAATCTACAGTATTACTAGACGACATAATAAAAGACTCTCTTGAGAATGCTTTAAGATGCCTACTATAAAAATGTTGATTTCAAATGTTAACCTTTGCTACCTAATTTCACTGATCTATGAAAACATAAATATGGACGGGTTGATCAATCAAATGCCTTGATCTGCAAACGCATGCATGGGAGCCTAGCTGTCGTGGATAGGGCCGAGGCAAACACCCCTCGGCAGTTAATCGCAGTCAAATAATCGAGTTGTCGTCATCCCGTTGAGGTAATATGTGCGTGACAAAACTGTACCACCTTTTATTAGGCGAATATGAAATATGGTCTATAATGTAAATTAAAATAGCATGATCCGTCTCGATCCTTTATCTAATCAGTACAAACGTTGTTTTTGTTTATCTTTAAATATAACAAAGTAAACTTTCGAATAATACTCTGCTTATCGGCCTGCCTCTCTGTCAGTTTGTCCCTATACTGTATGTCTGTCTGTTTATCCCTCCCTCCCTCCCCCCTCTCTCTCTCTCTCTCCCTCTCTCTCTCCCTCCCTCTCTCTCTATGACTAACATGTAAAATGCACATATATTAATTTTACCATATATGATCACGCTGTTCGTATTTTGAGACATATTGAACTGTGTTGGGTATATGTCATAGTGACCGAATGTGCACCGATTGAGCTGCATAAATTGTGAGCAGTGTGACTAGCAAATATATACTAAATGAATCAATTATCTAATCAGTCAATAATTTATGTACACGTTTTATTAACATTTTAACCACAAGGTCAGTCCATTTTATGAGATGCAAGTCCATTTTTGTTAGCCATCGCAAAACGTTGGCACTTGTTATTATATCAACTTGAGTAACATATTTTAAATTGTCGTTTCTGCGCGTATGGTCGTGACGTTAGTGTGAAATACTTGTTCAGATATTTAGTCACATGTATTTGAACTCTTTGCCATATATTTGAATGTCAACACCTATTGACTATTCCACCCTAAAAATTATACCTAAATAACTAAAACATAAGAGCTTGCTTTTGTTGACACTGGGCACATGCTTGATATACGTTCAGTATATTTAAGTATATTATAGGGTTATTCACAAAATGCGGCCCTGTATGGACGAGGGCTCAGTGAGTGACGTATTGGACTCGCCTTCGGCTCGTCCAATACGTCACTCACTGAGCCCTCGTCCATACAGGGCCGTATTTTGTGTATAATCCTATTATTATACACCTCCCTCTATTAATCGTCAGTATAAACTAATTCTATGGTAAATTTTGAGGAATGCGGCATGCGCGATATGAGTGGAACGCGCGCGATTACTGCTCCATAGTACAAGTCCCTTGCGTTGGCACGAAGCCAATTAATTTTCAGTGCAGTACAAGCAAACTTAGCTGAATGTTTTCAATTTAACTATTTTTTTTAAATAAAAATCAATTGCATTTAGACTCAGTTTTGTGTTTAGTGTGTTTTAAACCTTATACTACGAATACAATTTGGAGGAAGTTGTTATTATGTCTATAACTCACTGTATAATAGTTTGTTTACATCCGATAATCGCTAGGTCAAAGGTCACACAAGCGCGTCGCGCGTCTCCCGTATTCGGGACTCCGCGTACTACACAAAATACGGAAAGTTATTGGACGGTCAAACTCCCATAGGCTACGGCAGTGGGTGTATAATAATGACGTATATGGAAAACAATATTAATTTCATACGTAACGTATATCTTTGTATATGGAATATTCCAATACGTTGATATGCGTAGCGTATTTCTATGCAGATCATGAGTATACGTGTTGCAGATCTTTGCACACTAAGTGTACACTGTAGTTTTGCATTTTGTTAGTATACGTACAACGTATTTGACACATGTATAGAATCAATATATATATATATATATATATATATATATATATATATATATATATATATATATATATATATATATATAATATAGTTGTACATTAAGCATTTTGCCAAGTGTGAATAATTTTATCATTTCTTGTGTACATTCATCTTACTTACAGTGTATATTATTTTATATGTCAGTATTATAATAATCTAATGCTTTTGCCTAATAACAAGCCACGCTTTTAAAAGAAACACATTTCCTGTCGATGGAAAAACAGTAATATGAAAACACGATTGGAACTAATTTGGGATAATTGGATGGTAAAGTAAGGTCCTTTTAACCTGCAAATGTAAGTTCGCCTGCTTTGCTTTTTAAGTTACACGCATGTTTTTTATGAGTAATTTGTAAACATTGCAACATTCAGCTATATATGGCACCTAACACTTGTGAGAAATTCGGAAACTATGAAGATCCAATTATCCAAATTAGTTCCAATCGTGTTTGAAAAACAATTTTTGTCATCTCCTAAGATTTAGTGGGATGTCATCTCATTTTATCAAATGTGTTACCTGTTCAATAAAAGATGAAACAGGTTTTGTTGAACCGTCTTATGGTGTCCCATATTATCTTTAGACGTTTCAAAAATATAAAAGCTGAAATGTCTCTAATTGATTACTTTTGAAAGACCCTCATACTGAGCGCAAATCGAAAAGTATTTATTCTATCATAAGCCTGTGCACATGATAACAAATCTGTTTGCATGATTTTACAAATTATCTAACCTCTGCAAAACAAAGACGGCTGACTTTCGAAATGGAGATTCATTCGAAGAGCCTTTACATCATTTATTCAATTTGCTTTTAGGTCAAACGTTTGAGGTAATACACGTTACAAAATCTTGACCTATTTGTCTAAATCTCTTTAAAAGTATACAAATAATGTAAACATCCCATTTTTTCTTGATCTCTTTCACAAAATGAACGTAATCGTCTCTTCATAGCTATCGTAGGGAATATGTATGCTCTTTACCTTACAAAAAAATACATGTCTTATCATCAGACTTCTGCATGTTAAGTATTCTTGATATATGTAGTCACTTAGACTTGGCGAAGATTCATGCGCGCTGTTTAGCTTTTTTTAAATACTATATCGAGTACATATTCGTTACGTGAACACGTTTACTATATTTACTACTTTTTCAAACTGGCGGGAGACTCAAGATAATGGAAGAATACATGCATGACCGTTAAAACATGCAAAATTTGAAAATTGAATTACAAAAAGCTATTAGCATTGAAGATATATCGCTCTCATCTGCTTGCTGATGATTTCCTCTTAGCTTCTTCAGAGTATATATGTAGTGTTCTTGTAAGCATCCTCTGAACACGAGTATTCCTGTAAGTAAAACATTCCTGATGTCACGGTCATGTAAGTAATTTTAATTTTACTATCAGATGAGAAAGTTACTTCGTAACAAAATAAAATTATCAATGACAGAAATAAAAAACGAGAATAACAACCATCACCATCATGATCATCATCACTGTTTTCATCGTCATTGTAATAGGTTTTGTAATTTATCTTACGGCTTTCGCCTAAAATATTTGTGGATTCTGTTCATAGTTGATAAAGCATCACAAGGATAGGAACTAAAGCTGTCTTACCTTCAACTGTCTTTTAAGTTCCTCAACTTCTGGTGGATAGATTGCAGGGATGGACGTGAACTCGGACGCCATTTCCAACATGACAACATCATTTCATATCTGTTTGGGTAATAAGCACAATGTCAATTTTGAATTGAAAAATATTTATATGCAATAAACAAAAGCAAGTCGATTTATATTTTAATTTTCTTACATGACATCCTCACAACCATCCGGGCTGATCAAACGTTTCCCTTTCTCTAGCAATGCTTGGAGATCACTTTGGAGAGTATTCTTGTAAGGAACTCGACCTACAATCGAAAATAATTCACAGGTGACATGGGTTATCATTCTTTCTGTCGCAATGGTATTGAACCTGAGACTGAGATTTAGATTCGCTTGTAATATGCCAGGACTTAATTAATGGTTTGCAAATCATTACGTCGGTCTGAAATATAACTGAGCTCATCTCACGCTTCTCAAAACATTGAAACAAGGATTTGAATGCAATATAGGACTTAATAGGGTCGAAGAAGTCACCGGCACACCAAAAATGAAATGATATATCTTACAAATATTTCCCAAAGGTTTTTACTAAAGGTTGTCACAAATTTACTTAAATATGAATTCTAAAACATCCGTTTAGAGTCTTATACATGTTCTCTGTTGTGTTGTATCAAATGAACGTTGTTCTTAAACTACTTATTTGGTACGCTTGAGAGATAATGCCCACAGTTTAAACATATGTCAAGCAACCAAATTTATTCAATATACATTTTTATGCAATTCTGCATCATTACAATACCAGTGAGTTTTACATACGCCTTAATCTTACCATCAACATTTATTGAACCTTGAATATTGTGTTTGATTGTTCAGGCGCTATGAATGTTTGCAATATCCAGTGTGCACCCCCACTTTTTCCGGACATTGAATATATGAATGAAAAATAAAACGGCAGACAATGTCCGTAGGGTCAGCAGACTATCTAACTAGTGAAATAGGTAATGCAAAGCCAAACCGCCTGAAATTCCACAAAATAACGTCTTGGTTTCATATCACAGATCATATGCATGGCATATATTTCATATTCAGAATTGCAATAACATTATTCCTGCAATCGTCTATTACCAAGAGAGAATATCTCCCAAATTACAACTCCAAAGGACCACACATCTGTATTCAACGTGAAGGTTTTGTGCATAAGCGATTCAGGTGCCATCCACTGGTATTGAGTTTTCTATGTGAGAGAAAAGATAAACTTGAAGTATGACTAGCATTATTCATTCCGCAACCTTAATTTATGTAGTAAAATCGGCTTTGACTAATTATTACACATTTTCTTCCACAATATTGTGCAATTTACTTGTATGAAGAATCTTAGTTGTGAATAGTGTGTGTGTCCTCCATTTACGAAGAAAGTATGTTTTCTTTGGTGAATATTCTACATACAAACATGTTTACTAAGTTTGGTAAGTTTCACAACAATCGATATTAAATTTTTCTGTAGTCGGTTAACATAAAATACAGTAAGCCTTATCGTTAGGAGTTCAGTGATGCAAGCTTCAGTTATATATGATACCCGTCTGTAATTGGTGCTTGCACAGTAGTAAGCTTTGAAAACGACTTAGTTGAAGGCAAAAAATACATAGAAAAGTCAATAAGATGTAAATTTGTCAAATGGATGATGGATATTTTGCATGAATTAACTTCATAATTTAACAGTAATTCAAGATGAGAGAATAAATAAATAAATAAATAAATAAATAAATGAATTAATGAATGAATGAATGGACGATCACCATTTTAGTTTTGAAAAACGTTTCATCACTCATCACACCACTGGCGTAGCTGAAGTTCGATATCTTGCAGACACCTCTTTCACATACCAACACATGTTTGACTGCCAGGTATCGATGAACAATCTGTCAAGGATAAAAGTACAATTTGACTGAAACTTTTATTTCAGGCAATAATATGCCTTTATTTCAATTCTGCATGTTTGGTCCCTATATGTTCGGTGCAAAATAGCTGAAATCAGAAATTTTAAGAAAAAGGCTGCACTTCATATATGTTTTGGTTTTCTGCAGAGAAAATGCATTTAGTGGCAACCAATCCTGCATTGACTGTAAAAGTCGTAGACTTCGGGTTTTCACATAAGGAATGTTACTGGTCCATGGTATCAATGCGGAGCCGTCCTTATTTACGGCCTTGGGGGGGGGGGTGAGAGGAATCATAGGGGGTACACTCGAAAAATTGAAAGCAAGAAAGGGGTTGCTAAAATATGGACAGAAGGGGTTTACTAAATATTTTGCGCAAAATGAATTGCAACACCTCTCAGATTGCAGCATTTCACACATCAATTTTTCAAAATGTTCGTTGCCAGAGGGGGATACCCCCTCTCGTGCTTTCCTCCTTGGGGAATTCCAAATGTTTTACTTACAAATTGAAAATACCTCTCAAAGTGCACCATACTGCACCATTGCACTTATCAATTTCTTAAAATGTTCAATGCGGGAGGGGAGACACCCCGTCTCGTGCTCTCTCCGTCAAGGTGTTTCAACAGTTTTTTCTTAGTAAAAAAACACAAATTGAAAACACCGTTCATATAGCACCAGACTGCACCATTTATGTCTGTACCATTGCACACATAAATTTCTAAACATTTTCCACGCAAGAGAGGGAACAACCCCTCTGATACTTTCCCCCTCAGCATCTCGTGTGTTCTCCCCCCTGCACTTTCAAATTCTGCCTGTCAGATATCTGAGTGAAAACCCAGTCATTATACCTATCCCAAAGTAAACAATACTACATGATTGGATATCATTGGATATTTGAATATCATTTTGTTGGTTTCAACTTTTTCAACTATCATGAAATAACTAATTATCATGCAGCACGGTACGGCAGAATTTGAAAGATCTTTACTATTCCTATATTATTGTAAATTTTGCAAATACATGTATCGATATTTACCTTTTCAAAGTGGGAGGGGCGTCAGTCAAAAATTCATTCAAATAAGGGAGATTAATCAAATTCATCATGGTTTGCAGGGGGTTACTTGAAATTTCAAAGTTACTGATGAAATTCCTCCAACCCCCGC
>LD347231.1:291370-316582 GCA_001465055.1 Ptychodera flava | reverse complement strand
TTCGTAAAAACATATCATGTCGTAGGTGTAGTAAACAGTACCGCGCTTTCGTTTAAAAAAGTTTATTTTCCGCAAGTCCCCTTTGTTGGCAAATTAAAGTTTTCATTATATCTTAAGTTATATTTCAGTGCGCACTGCACAAACGGATGTAAGGTGCAAGAAATAAGCTTATAAGCGATAAACAGTTTTTAGCTCACGTGTGTAAACACGTGGGCTAATGTCATAGCGATGTCTGTCTGTCTGTCCGTGTGTGTGTGTGTGTGTGTGTATGTGTGTGTGTGTCTGTCTGTCTGTCTGTTTACACGATAACTCAAAAACGCCTGAACAGATTCATGTCAGATTTGGTACATAGGTACCATATGCTACTTGCAAGAGCTGATTAGATTTTGGTTAGTGTGGCTTGCATATTAATGAAGTTATGCAATATCGTTTTTTTCCGTACAATGGTTTCCCTATGGAGACGGTAATGACAGTGTAGACATATATCAAGAAATACTGCACAATATTTCATGAAACTTTTCACAGATGACAATCTAAGAACATTATGATGATACTGTGAGTGTTATGTCAATTATCTTCTCATTTGCATATTTAATGAGCTTTTGTTATTAATGAGATAACGCTGAAATTCCTGCACCCTACTTGATGATACTTGCAGCAAATATTGATCTGATATATATCTAATTATACTTAGAAGCATTAGGCAGTGTCAAGTTCATGAATAGCTCATTTGCATATTTTATGAAGGTTTGTCATTAGTCATATAACTTCGATATAACTTCACCAAATGTGATGAAATCTGCTGCAGATACTGATCCAACTGATATCTAACTGTAGTGTAAAGCATTTAGTAGTGTGAAATTAATTAAGGGTTCATTTGCATATTTAATGAACTTTGTAATTAGGTATGTAACTCCGAAATTACGGCACCCAAGTCAGTGAAATTGGGTACAGATATTGTTTTGATAAATATCTAATTGTACTGAGAAGCATATGGCAGTGTCGAGTTAACAAATAGGTCATTTGCATATTTTATGAAATTTTGTAATTAGTGATATATCTCCAAAATAACTGCACCAAATGTAATGAAGTCTGCTGCAGATACTGATCGGACAGATATCTAATTGTGGTGTAGATCATTTAGTTGTGTGAAGTTAATTAAGGGTTCATTTGCATATTTAATGAACTTTGTAATTAGTAATATTACTCAAAACTACAGCGTAAAATTTAATATAAACTTGCTACAGATGTTGATCTGATGAATATCCAATCGTACTGAGAAGCGTTGAGCAGTGTCCAGTTAATAATTAGCTCATTTGCATATTTCATGAAGTCTTATAATTAGTCTTATAACTCCGAAATAACTGCATCAAATGTGATGAAAACTGCTGCACATACTGATACGACAGATATCTAACTGTGTTGTAAAGCATTTAGTAGTGTAATATTAATTAAAGGTTCATTTGCATATTTAATAAACTTTGTAATTGGGTATATAACTCTGAAAGTTCGGCACCAAAATTTTGTGAAACGTGCTTTAGATATTGATTTGATAAATATTTAATTGTGCTATGAATCATTGAACAGTGTCAAGTTAATTTAGGTTTTATTCGCATATTTAATGATCCTTGTAATTAGTGACATTACTGTAAACTTACAGCATTAAATTAAATACCAGATATGAACTGTAAATGCTCACGTGTTTCATTGCACGTGTATATTGCAGTTATGTGTAAATTTGAACCTTTGCCACATGTTTGTAACTTCATTGAAAGTATTATGATCAACATAATGAACAATATTCACCACAGATTAAACTCTATCGGTCATTAAGTATTCAAATACGCAATTAGCTGAAATAGAAATAATTAATTTCTTTTACTGCTGTCATTGTATCGCCACTTTATATAGCAAGTGTAATTGCCTTTGGTCAAGTCCTTCAAACTATATATTCCAAACTTTGAAAGCTCATTAGATATGCAAACTATTAATTAGCTGACATGAAAACTTAAGTGCGAAATGACTTTCAATATTGGTATAACCTGGTATAATCATCAATATACATAGCATAGTATGTTATGCCAACTTTGATCAAATAAATCCAAGTATGTATCCCTAATTAGGAAAGTTCATTAAATATACACATTAGGAATTGGCTGAAGCAAAAATGCTTTATAATGTTAGCCTACATAATAGTATCTTTAACGTACATAGCAATTTTCATCAATTTTGGTCATGTAAATTCAAATATATATCCCTAATTTGAAAAATTCATTAAATAGGGAAATTAGGAGCTAGAAGAAGTAAAAATGCTTAATCACTTTCAATAATGTCGTATCGTAGCATCGTTAATGTACATAGCAAGTTTTGTAAACTTTGGTTTAGTCAATACAGATAAATATCCCTGATTATGAAAGTTCATTAAATATGCAAATAAGGAATTGGCTAAAGTTCAAATGCTCAGTGACTTTCAATAATGTTCTATCATAGTATCTTTAATGTACATAGCAAGTTTCAACAACTTTGGTCAGGTCACTTCAGATAAATATCCCTGATTATGAAAATTCATAAAATATGCAAATTAGGAATTGGCTGATGTAAAAATGCTGAATGACATTTAATAATGTTTTATCATAGTATTTTTAATGTACATAGCAAGTTTCATCAATTTCGGTCATGTAACTTCAAATTTAAATCCTTAATTTCAAAAATTCATGACTTTCAGTAAGGTTAAATCATAGTATCTTCAATATGCATACCAAGTTTCGTCAATTTTGATTTAGTAAATTCAGATATATACACCTAATTAGGAAATTTCATTAAACATTCAAATTAGTAGTTATCTTTCACGTCACCCCTTAATATCTTTCAAAGCTGATATATCTTGGTGTGATCAACATTTGTAGCGAATCTCACCTAATTGTGTGCAGTCGTTGTAAATATATATCAGTTTTTCTAAAATCATTATTTATGCAAATGAGCAAAAAGTAAGCAAGCCACACCCACCAAAAACTAAACAGTTCTTGCCATTTGCAAACTGAATCTATGTACCACATTTGATAATGATCTGATGAGCCGTTTTTGAGATATTGAGTACACAGACAGACAGACAGACAGACAGACAGACAGACAGACATCGCTGCGACATATGCCCACGTGTGTCAACACGTGAGCAAAAAACGTGCTACAAATGTTGATCTGATGGATATCTAATTGTCCCATAAAGCATTGAGTAGTGTCAAGTTAATTTACAGCTCATTTGCATATTAAATAAAGTTTTGTAATTAGTGATTAAACTCTGAGAGTACTGTGCAAAAGTTGAAAAAACCTGCTACATATAGTGATAACATATATCTCATTGTTCTGTGAAGCGTACTACTATTAATGAACCTGTTGTAAAACACGTGAGCATATTGTTTTTGTTTGTTTTTTGTTTTGTTTTTGTTTTTGTTTTTTTGTGAAAGGACCACACGTTTAACTTACGCAGTTGTTACATGGGACAACCGTAATTATACTATGTCTGTCCCAAATGGTGTGATCGTTGTAAGTGATGATACCGTTATTGTAAACGCAGGTTAAATGTACCGTGGACGAGAACGACAATTCTCCGCACTGTTGGAAATTTTCCGCACTGTTTTAAATTTATCTCTACTGTTTAAAAATCTCTACCGTGTGAAATTTGTCTCTACTGTTTGAAATTTCGCTCTAAGATACAGCATAAATGCAGTTTGAATATACAGAAAAGTGAGGGTAACTTAACACATCGTTAATGATGCTGGTATATTGCATTGTTCAATTTGTTTTATGATATGGAGACACATGGCGAGACACCGGTGATTCGATAGTGCTTTGTCCCTGGTCATGTGATCTGGGTGCCAAGAAAAACCGGTACTATGTTAAAGTGATTCGTCTTAACGGTGTTCCGGAAGTAAAGTGCGGTTCCTTCATCAGTCGCTCGACGTGTTTTGTTTTCCAACATGTTAGTTGATGGCGATTCTTCATCAGAGAGAGATGCTAGTACGGTTATGTTGTGGTCTGAAATTTGAGTGGTTTGTGTTGGTCAGACTGTTCCTGTCCATTTGTTTCCTCGTGTTGATTTTTGCTTAAACTAGGATGTATTTTATATTTTATTCCTTTTATATGCTATAACAGGTTTTTCTGGAAAAAACTTGGTAAGTGTTTGATCGGCCTTTATTATTTTTCAGTTATTTTTAACATTGTTTGATTGACTCAAGGTCGCTGTGTGTACTAGTTTTGTTGTGACGTCATTCCTCGTTGTTGACGTTTTGTGTGAAGAAGGTGACCATTTTCATGAAGTCTGTGTTGTCGTTGCATGTGCGACCATATCGGAGGAGTTCACCTTTAATGAAGTATGCTTGGAAGTGCCGGTTTGGTGACACGAATTTCTCAATGAAATATTTGAACGTGTCGGTTGGTTTTGTGTTGGTTTTGAAATCGAGTTCTTTTTTCATTATATCTCTAACCTTTTAAGACCGTTAAGTCAAGGTATGAAATTTTGTTGATAGAATGTGCAAACGTGAGTTTGAACGTAGGATGCAGCGTGTTGCACTTCTCCACCTGTCATGCTAACGAAATTTTGAGTCGCTAAAGATTTCGTTGCTATTTCAAAGAATCGAATTGGAGTGCCATCGCGGCTTATAAGCGCTCCAGTTCAGTCGTAAGCTCTCGAACGGCTCAATGTGGACGTTGAACCTGGCGATAACCCAAAAAACCACACCTTAACGTAAGTTAAACTGAATAAATATGAGCCATATGATCTTTAGAAAGCGACATAGAAGGCATATATATATATATATATATATATATATATATATATATATATATATATATATATATATATATATATAACACATTTCTGTTTATATACAGTTTATATCTGTTCTTTCTTTGAAATAAGCGTGATTGTGTAAATTATTTTTCTAACATTTGGCGCCTCGTATTTGTAAATATTCTACATAACTCTGGTTATAGTTTTATGGTTGTCAGGCGCTAGCGCGGTGAAACCCCTTTTCTCAGCAGATGGCAAATTTCCTTTAGCGTCGGGACAGCGCGAGATCATGATTGACAAGTTCACGTGACTGAGTCCCTATGTCTGATTGGTTAAGGTTTCATTCAGTGTTTCAGAATTGCAACTTGATCGGATTTATGAATGAAAGTATCCAGTAAGCTTTTGCATATCTTCAAGGCGATGGACCATTTCACTCATTGAATGTAAGAATCCAGGGAAATAAAAACCCAGATTGCGATAATATTTTTGCAATCCTCAACTATAATTTTGATCCATCCGCATCAAACGAAACATAAGGATTCTGTTCATGAAATAAATATATAATCCCATGAAATGTTTCTCTCTTTGACGTCATCGTATACTTCGGAATGAACTTACACTGAACATCTGGTGTAATACTATTTGAACAAGAAATGGACGAGGAGCTTCTACTGTGTTCTAATCTGCAGCTGAAAGGAACACCACGATCATCTCTTGTTATTGTTGTCTTGATATCGAGGGGACTGTTGCCACTGTGGATTTCAACTCCGTTTCTATACAACACTAGTCTGCCTGGTGGCGTGATATTTTTAGTCTTCAGGCTACACCGTAATTTTACCTCAGTGTTCTCGATAACTTCATTATATCGGCGTATCCCTTTTAAAGCAGAACAGACAGGGTCACCGGGATCTGTTAATGGAAATATGTGACTCGTGATTATTGACGTCAAAATGCGGTTCTTGCATTATTTCGCTGACATACATTTGTAAAAATATGTCATTCCCTGTGGATGTTTACAACGTTGCCAGTAATTTCCATTAAAGGAAGAGAATAAACTTACCAATCACGGTAACGGTTGCAGTAGCAGATCTTAGTACATGATATAAACAAATCCATTGTCCACTACTTTCTTTAGTCACTCTCTTGATGACCAGATTACTTTCTCCCTTTGATTTATCACCTGTTACGTCACAGCAATCATTGATTGAAGTACCATTGATGGCTATCCATATATCGTCAATGGATTTACCTTTCAGTGAACGTTTTATCCATGAAGGAAGTAGATAATTTGATGTGTGCTCCGAGTAATTCACTGAACAATTCAGTGTCAATGTATCTCCTTCTCTGACGTATGCATCTTTTGGTGTAACTGCCCAGGAAATCGAACACGTCACTGTGACAAAATAGAGGATAAATATTTTGAATAAAAAGATGTATGCATAATTCATTTCCTTTTCCTTTTTCCCCTGAATCAATTCTTACATACTTGATGCAAATCGAATATAGAAACTACGAAAACACGCATATAATCATACTGATAGTATTTTATTCTCAGCTGTGGGAGAGCCTGGTATCGTTCTTTTCAAAACGTTGTGATTGATAAACTGCATGTAGCCTCTTATTTAATATAAGGCATTAAAATTGTTTGAATTTTATTTAAATGTTCCTAGTTCCAATTCCAATTCATTTCATTTTTTTCTGCAAACAAGGCCGATATGAGTATTGCGATTACTTCCTAATCTTAAGACCATAATGTCTCATCATGAATCAATATGACAATACTCAATGGAAACAACTTTAAAGAGAGCAAGCAAATACAAACATAACATTGATCATAACCATGTAGTAGCCATGCATGTTTGTAAAACCTCTTTTTCGTAATATTGAAAAATAACCATTTCCTTCCTCTAATTTTCTTTTGCTCTGTTAAAGTTTGTGTGAGATATGTGATGGCGAGTATGTGAGTGCGAGTGCCTCATGAACTCTACAGAGTGTGTGGAGGGGTCGTGGTCAAAAAATTTTAACAACTTATTTAGCGCAGTTGTTGACCAAGGATGGGATTTTGATTTTGACTGTGATGTCTTCGCCAAGTGACTAGGTGCCGTACTTTATGGGTTCGAAAATCTACTGAATTGTCTATCTTATTATTAATTTAAAGTTAATGTAACCCTATAACTCTCGAAAATGAATCGTCTAAAATTATCTTCATCAGTTTAAACTTCCTAAATATATACATTCTTCCAAATAGCAGAGGTTCTAGCCAACGCTACTGTTAATTTCCTTGAAGCTTGATGCCAGTGTTTGGTTCAAGAGTCTTATAGCCGTATGTGTAGGCCTAGTTACCAAGTGTACGAACATACTTCCACATATCATCTTAATGATAAAACATAAAATGCATTGGAAAAGAGGGAATGTGAATTCTACGTACCTGGTCTTGTGATACAGATAAGTACAACTAATGTCAGTGATAGTATACTTGGTAACTGTACAGTATCCATTGGTAAGCACTCTGTTGAATTTAAGCAAAGGATTTTCTGACACCATCCACTTGCAGTAAATGTCTATTTTCTCATTACAAATTTTATCAACATTTCCGGTGAGTAATTCTTTGTTTTCAGTTCCTGATATTTTCGACTTTGTTTAATATGCACATTAGTTCAGAGATTTTGTACCGAGTTATTGTATGAGTCATTGCAATCTCTAATTCTACAGACTGAGGCTCCCCGTGCCTAGCCAATTTCTTTTCAAATGTCTCACTGATAAGTTTGTCAACTTTAATGATTGAATAGAACACAATGATACGCAGCAGTTTGTTTTCATTTTATTTTTGTGTCGTTTTTTCTGCATTTTATATGTTGCGTATGTTTTATGAAGATCTTTCATAATACAGCAGTCAAAAATTATTACCATTTATAATAAAAAAGAGGTAAACTTAGAACTTCTGCTTATGATTTTAAAATTGAATTTGGGCGTAAGAATAATATTCCAAGGGCTTTAAGAATATGTGAAATGTTTTAAGGTGACCACAGCGAAGACGAGTTTCACTGTTTACTTTTCTGTCAGTGTATAATGTTCTGAGACAGAAATACATTTCACAATATTACTTTAATCCACCTCTTGTACATAACTTCAAGATAATTTTATCATCTTATAATCCAAATACACTTAAGGAAACCTAGTAGGTATATTTTTATGCCGCAAATCTCAGAGATGACATTATTAATAATTAAAATAATATTTATATTCAATGCTTTGCTTTCCTCTGTACATTTCTAGCGACAAGTCTACAATTTATGTACATATTAGCCGGAGGCCATCAGTACTGATATAAACATATCTATCCGTCTAATAAAATGAGCAAAGATTAGGTGTAATATGAAAGTCGATTATGCAATATGAATATTGTTCCTATGAATGTTTTCTTAGTTTGACGTCATTTCGCAGAGTAAAATTACTTACAGTTGAAGTTTTAGTCAACCAACGAAGACTAAACAATATTTTGGCAAAATCTGTTCGAAAAAATATGGTAAAGCTATGTCAGTATTGTTTGTCTGAATTATGCATGTTTATTTCTGTTCAAATTGCGTCCACGAAAAATGGCCACGTATCCCTAATATAACCTCAAACATCTCAGTATTTTCTATCCAGTCCCTTACTTAGCAATGTACTGTCAATTTATCAATACTTTTTTCCGACATTTTGAAAAGTTTTCAATTAGAAATTTTAATACTTCACTGAAACAGATTTTTGTACTTATTTAAGAGGTTGTCGTGCCTTTTGTAAAATATGTCAAGGACCGTTCGACAGTAGCTCAGCATAGATTGGCTAACAGTCAATAAACCACTTTTTTAGAGTGGGGAATTAGCCGAGTGTTTTTTACTGTGATGCCTTCGCTACGTGACTTGGTGCCGAAGATTGTGAGTTCGAGTCCAACCGTGAAGTTACGTAATTTGAACGGGCAGTTGAAGCTAAGAAGGAGGAAGGAATCTAAGAAGCACATTCTAATAGCACGTTGTGTACCTAAACGAGGAAGCTGCGCTCGAAAACAAAGGTCAACTATTTTACTCATTATCTTCGATTTTAGCTTTTCTGCTTTATAAGTACAAGGGTTTGATTTGATTCATTCAAAGGTGTTGAAATCGTGTATTGATAAAAGAATTCGAAATGAATAAATCTACAGACATACCTGCTAGTTATACCGAAGGCCTTCTGTTAAACAAGCGACTATGGCCGTAATCTTTCGATGGAGACAGTGTGCTGCTTTTAACCCAGTACAATGGAATAGGAATTGATTTATCGTTATTCCGGCCCACGCGATGGTTTCAGAGCCGTGTTGTACGGTAGGTGATTATCGCCATCGAGCTAATTACTTCGACGAAGAAAAAAGAATTATCTATACCAACAAAGCGCAGTGTTCTCTAAGAGTGACTTTTTTTGAAGTTCATTTCACTAGGAAATCACACTATAAATTAGTATTTTTACGTGCCTCGTATATCAAAGGTCGAGCACCTCGTATGATCAAATGATAACTTGTTGATGACGTAGCGCTCCGAATTTTCCTCACTTGACTGAGAGTGAACCAGAACTGATCAATTTACATGTTTTACATAGGAAATACTGTTTTTTCAAAATTATGCAACAGATGAAACCATAAAATGAAATAACGGAAAAGTAATCGACTCATTACAAATGCCCTGTTTACCATCAGATTGACCATTCCAACTTTTCCCCACACAGAAACTGAATAATATGGACTAGTCACCCAGATCTTAATCCTACTGTTCTCAATGTTTATCTAGTCAATATATTTATCGCGCACTTTTAGCACCTTTTCCCAAATTCTTGAACTTAATTGGTCGAAATAAGCAGCTCTGGCCATCTTCATCACCCCATTAAAATGGTAGAGTTTGTGACTTTTAAAGCAATATTGCAATTAAAAGTCTCATTAGCAGTTAAGCGAAACTATGGAAAGCCGTTGGGGACCCCTCGGTGAAAACTCTTTCCCCATTGAAAATACATAGGTAGAAAACAAAAAAGTTTTCCGTCGAAATATACAAAAAAATATCATCCGGCTACAACATAACTTTTAGCGGCGCCATCAACTTCAAAGGCGACAACAACAACTCAAACAACATTATGTTGCGACAACAAAATATCAGTCAGCGACGACATTTCTAACACCAAGCAACCTGACCTGAATTAACACTGCCCGCAGCGGTAACAATCTATGAGGCACTTAGTGAGATGTGGAATGATAACGTTGGTGGCGAATGCCTAACTGCGATTGCGGATAAAACAAAAGCTCGTGCGGACACGAAATCTCTAGCTTCTCATAATCAACATACTATACGGACGAGATGATAACGATTCTGCACTGAACTGCCATCGCGAAATCTTATCATCTTTTGCGGCCGCAAAGTCTCCACTCGCTCATTATCCAAACGTGGACGCTGTTAATATGGAACCGGTGCGTAAACTTCATACATTCATACACGCGGAAAAAAACTACAAGTTGAAGCTCCGACAAACTCTACTCTGGTTGCACACAAGTCTGTTGCAAAAACGGAGAATGCGGAAAAATACCATATGCAATGACCATGTTTGGTGATGAAAGGCGATATGCAATTACGGAGTACCTGCGGTGCGACAAACTAGTTCGTTCTTGTGCGACAAAACAGTAAGCTTGCCAGCCATTGTTGTGCGGAAAAAAAGTAGTATGCAAATGAGTAGTCAGTTCTGGAGCAGAAAAAAACTATATGCAAATGACGAGTCAGTTCTGGTGCGGAAAAAAAACGATATGTAAATAAGGAGTATGTGCTGTGCGGAAAAAAAAACTAGTTCGTTCTGGCGCGACAAAACAGTATGCTGATCAGGACCTTGTGCGGAAAAATACTAAGATGCAAATGAGGAGTATGTTCTCTAGCGGAAAAAAGATAATGAACCCGGCCTCTTTCTACGGTCACAGTTGTTTGGGATTGCTATAGATTTTGTGCAAGAAAGGATAGACTGGCAACCGTCGCTTGGCTTTTCAGTTACCTTTCCCCCTATTGTTTTTTTATATTTATATGCCCACACATTTGGAGCAAGCCCATTAAAATATTTCTTTACACTGAACACATACTCCACGCAATTGTGTCCTCTGTTACGGAGTATGTTATGTTAAGTGTGACCGAGGAAAGTCTCTACACTGATGTAAGTGGTCAAGTTGTTAAACTGAAATATTTTAAACGAAGCCTCAACTAATAACTTCAAACATCTAGTACACTGAGGATGACATGACATATTTTTTCAACGCATCGACGCCCACTGACCGTAAAGTTGACTTTTCAGATCCTCAGATTCAGATCCTCAGATTTAGACTTTAGATTCAGACCTCAGATACTACGGCTAGTTTTCAATCTGGTTCGAACCCACAATATACGGCATCTGTCGCCTAGCAGAGAGGCCACAGAGAGAACCGCTGGGCTAAATCAGTTCTCAGATCCTATAACTTAAGACGCAGATTCGAATTTACAAGCCTTTTACGATACCCATATCAACAGTATGATTACAATATTTAAAATAATAATTTGAATATGTGTGTAAGGCAGGTATGAAAACAAGACAAATTTATCTACATAAACATTTTTGCTCAGCAAGCTTCAACGAACACGGGTTTACAATTACAAATTAGCGAACTTGCTTCTTCCGACCCCTGAATTCCTGATCTAGCCCGGGGTCACTGGCCTCCAACATTGATTAGTTATATTTCCCCGCCATCAATATTACAAACGATGGTAAAATATGGACCTTCGATAGCTGGCATTTACACGATCGTTGCGGTCTTGATCGTTCGATCGCTTATCTCTATGTATTGACTATAGAGGGCGTATATCGGCACAAATTTGACGTACGTTTGTACGGCGCTTATCTGACAAAACGTAGTAAAAAGAGTTTTGTCAGATAAAAACAATTTGTCAGATAGGCACCGTACATACATTCCTTCTGCCATTAGTGCCTGATTGCCTACACACGTGATCACATAACAAATGGAATCATTGCTCACCCTGTCTTCGACTGATGACGTTTTGATTCTGAGATCAAGGTTTTTAAGTTCAAGATTCAAGATAGAAATAAAATAGTTTCTAAAGCTTTTTAAAATCTTAATTATATTTTATTTATCAGCATATTACATCAAACTTTGAAAGTTGTGAAATTTGAATTCCAAATCTGCGTCTGAACTTATAGGATCTGAGATCTGAGAATCTGAAGGTATCTGAAGAATTGAGGATCAAAATCTAAGGATCTGAAAAGTCAACTCTACCGCCCACTGACATTCGTGAATGAGGAGAATCTGTAAACACTGTCTCATTATTATGTAATATAAGGATCACTCGAACACATGTACACTATTAATACAAATATGTATGTGAAAAAAGTCACGGATTCCGAGTGATTACATAAATGGTTTTGGGTAAATACTGTGAACGATACCCAATGTATAAAAATTTCCAGAGCACGGCCCAAATTTGAAGAAAAGCCCAAATTAAATCATTTGGACTATTCTCAGTCGTTAGTTGACCCCATGAACAAGTGTGCGTCAAGCGAATTTAAGGGACTTTGATACTATAATCGCACTTGCCGTTCGAAGGTCAACTTTAGAGGTAAAACTTATTATGTTCTGCAAAATTTACATAATTCCACGAAATTATGAAACTGTGTCATCTTACTTATTCCATAGCAGTTATTAACGAGAAGTAAATTACATGTTAAAGATAGTTTTATAGACAGTGAGTTAAGTTCAATGTAGATGAACGAAGCAATTTCAAATCTATTAATGCGCCTCGGGGACAGCGAGTGGGACTCACAATTCTTTTCTGATCTTCGACTTCTGATATACCACTTGTGGGGGTTTATTTTAAAGCTCTTGGTGTAGGAAAAACTTTTCACAGGCTTAGTTATTCGAAAATCGAAATTTTTTTTTTTTACTCCACAGAGTTAACACAGGGATGGCGGCCATTTTGAATTTCGAATATCGGTAACTTTTGGGTAATTTGTTTCTCTGCTACCAAAATTAGCACGGGAACCCCGATTTTTATTCTTGATTGTGAAAGCTTATGGTTGAAAGATTCATTGAGGAAGTTTCAGTCTATCACTTTCGAAGTGCATACTATCTTGAGATCAATATATTGCGTAATCCATTCAGAAAGGTTGCCCCTCCAAAGTTTGACCTTTGAACAGCAAGGGCCGCGATATCATGGTCCCTTCTCTAATTCGCATGACACACTCAAAGTTCACGGAGTCAACTTTAAATCACTGACCGTGAGAATAGCCCAAATAATTGAATTGGGGTTTTCATCAAATTTATGCCGCGCTCTGGAAATTGTTTTAACTTGGGTAGCATTCAACAAATCTTAAGTTTCATATGACCAAAAACAGTTCGTGTTATAACTCAGTATTAATCCGTGTTTTTCACACATTTGTAAAAGTGGATATGCGTTCAAGTGATCCCTATATTACATAATTGTGAGACAGTGTTTATTGATTACAATCATCCACAAATGTCAGTGGGCGTCGATGTGCTGCTGAAAAATATCTGTCATGTCACCCTGCCCTAGCTGTTTGATGCTTATAAACTGCAGAGGCTTCATAAAATTAATTCGGTTTGACAAACCTGACCACATACATCAAATAGGGACTCTCCTCGGTCACACTTAGCATAGCATACACCTAACGGGACACAAGCGCGAGGAGTACGTGTTCTGTGTAAAGTAAAGTAATATAGATACCCTTTTTATGGGCTTGCTCCAAATCTCTGGTCATATAAATATCAAAAAACAATGATAATTGAAGGGGAAAAAGGTAACTGCTGCCTAGAAAAGCCCAGCGACGGGGGCAGTCATCTTCTCCTACACAAACTTTACAGCAACTCCAAGCGACTGGGACCATATACCCTAAAAAGAGGGTCTACGCTGTGACATAGGAAAGGCCCGGTTCGGTCCTACACACTATTTATAAAAGAAGAACGTACTAACTTAGTTTGTCGTCCCACCGAACGTACTCCTCATTTGCATATTCTTTTTTTCCGCACCAGAAAATACACCTCCTTTGCATCTTAGTTTTCTTTTTTCCGCACAAAGTTCTGGTTCTCGAGGGTCCCTAACGGCTTTCCATAAGTTCCTTTATCAGTTGCTTCAAGATATGTGTTTCGTTTGGTTCTTGTTTGATTGCTTTTCTCTTTTAACAGTGTTGTTAAAATGTGTTTTAATTTGTTAAAGCTTTGTTGAAGACACTGTTACCGCGTCGTTGCTCCACGGTCTATGCTGCCGTGTACTTCAGAAAATGTTTACGGAAGAATGTTCAGCTTAGGCTACACTTGATCTTTTCAAGTAACCGTAAGCTACTGTCAACGTAGCTGATCCACCTTAGGTACGACGCAGTGTGGACATCTGTCCACACTTTTCATTCCCTGCGGTAACCTCCACCTCAATGGAGAGAAACATAGTGGACGAATAGACATCTCCGTATACAGACTTAGGTGGCTGCAAATTTTGCCAGGACAAAAATCTGTATGTAAATTGAAGAAGGGCCTCGATGGCTCCTCTGGTGTCAGCACGCACGCTAGTCCTCTCCGTGCGACAGGGCTATACTACGCCTACGGCTTAGTCAAAGCCCAGCACTCTTGACTCATACAGGCCGCAGGGCTATTAGCTGACCATCGCGAGTCGGTTGATACAGTGACAGAAATTGCTTTAAATAAATGCAAGTATTAACCTCCGTGGTTAGTGGCTAGCTACGACAATGAAGCCATGAGCGGAGCTAGTACCCCCATGCTCACTGTGTTTCGATAGTTGTTAGTTTTCCATAGTTTTCCCTGTTTGATAAATATTAGTCTTGTATTTGGAGGTAATTCGTGAAAGCAATACATGTCTCTTGCTTTTTACGGAATCGCAATTATCTTACAAAGAGTAATTAATGAATTCTTTGCCAACACGTGTGGGTTGTTAACCTGATGCAATAGCCATTCCCAATATTTCCAATCGATATGACTGTGTGCGTAAACAAGACAAGTAAACTCATGAATTTTAATAGATGTGGTAGGTATGGCCTATTAGCCCAAAATAGGCCATACCTACCACGTCTAAATCTCTGTGGGGAAAAGCTGTCATACGCTTGCTGGTAATTCTTAGGAGATATTCTTTATCAAACCACATATCCTATCCTATCCTATCCTATCCTATCCTATCCTATCCTATCCTATCCTATCCTATCCTATCATATCATATTGTATCATATTGTATCATATCATATCCTATCCTATCCTATCATATTATATCATATCATATCGTATATCATATCACATCATACCATATCATATCTTCTCTTATCATATCATATCATATTATATAATATCTTAAAATTATATCATTTCACAGAACATCAAACCATATCGCGTCATTAAAATCAAAGCATATCACATCATATTATATCGTATCATATCACGTCGTATCACATAGTCGGCTTGCATTGTACCGTATCATTTATATCATATTTCATATCTTATCACGTTATATCATGTTATATCAAACATCACATCATATTTATCATATCACATCATGTCATGTTTTTCTCACATATCATATCATATCACATCATATCGTATCATATCATATCGTATCATATCATATCATATCATATCATATCATATCATATCATATCATATCGTATCAGCTAACTTTCATGGTTTAATCTTGTAGTGGTCGGCAGCTCAAGCGATTGGGACAACAAATGAATTCGTCATTCCCGGCAGTGAATACAGAACGGTCAGATAGCACTGCCTTACTTTGCCTTAAAGTGACTAACCACGGCTTGACCTTTAGTTTGCTAAAATGTCAGCTTACATCGATATTTATGTTCGACGGTTGTATGTACTGGCACCGTTAAACTTTTTCAGTCTGTTATGTTAAACCCTTTGAACGGTCAATGGATGTTTGGTCGAATTGATTTGGTATAGTGTTCTGCTGACCACGCGCTCATTTTTTGGTTTCCTTAACAAAGCGTAACGCCTGGTCGCCGATCGTGTTTTAAGTCGAAGGGAATCCCTGATTATTTCTCATCGTCCGTACGCGCAAAGAAAATATTGAACTGGTGCGAATGGACTGTAATTATGTCGACGGGCAAAGATGCGGGAAATTAATGACATAAATGTCATTCCTTAGTCCCGGTCAGTATTTATGCCCAGAGTGAAACAACTATTTCACTCTCACTCTTGAAGACAATAAAACCCTTAAGGCAGCTGGTCGCAAAGCCTCGCATTTGACAAAAATTTTACGTATTAATATGAGCACGCAGCAGTGGTAAACATATTGATTGTTCGTGCCAAGTATTTGTTTTTCTGTTCCCTCAAGTCTACCGCAGGCGACTCTGTGCGTTTCCTGCCAAATTTCATCCAAAAAACATGGCATAGAATATGCAATGGCCCAGTGTTTCTGTGTGAGCGTGCAATTTTACGTCATTAGACCGTGAGACTATAACGAAACTATAGAAATAACGGACGACACGCTGGCCATTAATGTTTAATTATGGGTAAGGGCGAGAGGAAAGCCAAAAATGAACGTGCGAGGCTTGCCGAGTCCATGAATTTGGCTTTGCTTTCGCCCGCGCCCATAAATAAACGTTAATGGTCAGTGTCAAGACTGTTATTTCAACTATATTATCAACGAACCCCGAAAAATGGTCAAAATGTACGAACATTTTCCGTGCGAACGACAAAAGGGCCCCAAAACCTGTCAGTGAGCACTGCGATCTGCAAAAATTTCGCAAATCCGGAGATTTTTTGAAAAAAGGGTCTAAACTTTGCCCACAAATGTTCCATTTTATTTTATGGTTGATTATGATCTTTGTACAAATAACAATTTCCGTTTTAGCTGTGAAGTTACTATGTTTACGATATTATTCATATTCACGGGCATACAAACAAACCATTACTGTCTATTTGTGAGCAGTCACGTGATTAAGCTCGACGCAATGGACGGGGGATCGTGATATAATGATAAGGATAAGGATAAGGATAAGGATATTTTATTTCCCAATATAACAGAAAAGAAAAAGAAAAATACAGACACATTAAGGATAAGTAAATTGGGTCGGGACTAGAAAAGAGTATCATACTAATCGAGTCCAGCCCCCCCCCCCTACCATTCACAATCGCTGAATCTATCATTTTGCCATAGGGTGTCATGTTGAACATTGTGACCTATCCTCGATATTTGAAATATTAAAATTCTATGCCAATGTAAGTACATAAATTATAAAACTTTGTGGTAGAAAATATACATGAGAGAAAGAAACCTGTCAGATAAACAAGAGATGACGTTTCAGGTCTCTTTTAACTTTTGACTTAGATCTCAAAGATCTTGTACTTTCTGGGATTTTGTTCCAGAATGTAACACCAGGGTATTTCATTGAACACTGTCCTATATTAGTGGTATATTTAGGGATGAGAAGATTTCCATTGTCTTTCGACCGAGTAGGATACAGATGTTGAATGCTTGAAAAGTAACAAGGGATTTCTGAAGGAAAATTTTCTCTTATATTATCATAAACAAAAAGTTCAGTTTGATAAGTATATTGCTTAAAAACATCAAGAATTTCCAACTCATGAAACAATGGTTGTGTGCTCAAATCTGTTGGAGTTTGTATATATTATTGCCTTGACACATAGAGCAGATGACAATTTGCCCAACGCCAGGAGAGCAAATTGTCTCCTACTGCGAGGGTACTTAAACCAATATATTTAGGCAATAATAATTGTATTACATACCTCTTCACAGTTTGCCCTAGATGATATTTATCTCAAAGCAGGGCATTCTCAAACGATTTTACCACTATGGACAAAAATCAAATAGATTTTAACGAAAGTTAAAATAGCAGTGAGTGCGTACTACGTATTTTATACCTAGCGTTAAGCGTCAACCTTGGCGTCGAAACAGTCGAAGGGCTTCACCGGACCGATTAACAATGGAAACAGGACCGTACATTGTTCGGACGTCCCGCTCAACCCCCTGATGCTCCTATTCAGGTCAATGCACTGATTTGCATTCACATCGAGGCATGCAATAAACGGCACGATAACTACGACCATACACATTAACCTTCGCCAACGTAATAATATTTTTATCACGGTTTCGATGGAAGCGTAAGGAGAAGCCTGTCGATGACTCATTGCCGCTTACACCCTGCATTGTAAGGAAATACTGATTGTATGAAACTGTGTGATTGTGACATCAGCTTCTCATGGTCTTTATTTTTAAGCAGTATTTATTTGTCACAGTACAACAGAAAATATCAGTGGTTGTATCAGTTTATATTATTAAATAGCGTCAATTTGATAAAATTTTAACGAGATAGCAAGCACTGGCATAGAAAATAGTTATATCTCTATGTTTGACGTTTGAGCAAACAATGAAAACATCATGGGTGCAATGGTTGTAAATACCGTGCATAAAACCATATAGTGAATGGTGTCGATTGATAAAGACTATGTTTGAATATGTCTACCCAATGTTTAACACGTTTAGCACGTATGAGTTGTAAAAAGACAGTATTTTTCCTCGGTGTGCCCGTCGAGCATTCTTCCTAAATACACGTACGCTAAATGGCAAACTTACAAAGTTATTTCATACAGCCACCAGAAAAGTCCCATCGTTACACATATATGCACTCAAGGTGATTGCTAGGTAGTATACTGTCACTCATCATAGTGTATTGTTGTTCAGCTGTAATTGATTTTTGTGTTGACTGATCAATATTCATGCCTTTAAGATTAAAATGTCAACAGAATTCACGTAACAACTCATTATATTTATCATAATATTTTGAACGTCCTGTCTAGGTAAGTGATGTATTCCCCTTTTTCAAAATAATATATTACTCATTTATTGCCTAACAACATAATCGTTGTATGGAGGAATTCCATTAGCTGTTCAAGGTGTCATTGGCACTGGCTATATTATCACAAATAAAGTAGAACAGAACAAAATCAAATGGAGAGTATTTGATGGAACACCATGGTTAGAAGCAAGCATGCTTAAAAACAAAGTAAAGTTGTAATGTCACATTGCAACGCCTCATGGGTATTGGAATTTGTTACTGACGTCACTATTTTTGTTGTTATGGCAACGAGTAAAGATAGGAAACTACGCCAGTTAACACTGTCAAGAATGAGTTGGCGATAGTAACACGAAAATCTTTTGCCTTAATGGTAAAAGGCTCAATCAAACACCAAAAATAATCATCACAGGAACCAGCAAAGCAATAACATATCGCCTTGTCTTTACTAACAGGGAAATTCGTAAGCGAATGTGTTTGGATCTTATACTTTCAAAGCCAGACTGGCGATCAGAGCAAGAGGTACATGCTACGTGTAATAAGTGAAAATTCTGATCACTGACACCAGCGAATTGTACATACTAGGATGCTGCGTTGTCTACGAAGGCACCAAAAGCAAAGAAGACAACCTATTCTTTGCTTCAGACTCTGTTATATCAGAAGACGATGGTATTTAGGTATATTTCGCTTTTAGAAGACACAAGTTATCAAAGCTTAACAGCATCGCAGGTATGACCATGACTTTAAATTTTGAATTACCTTAATGAATGACCGTGCCTAACGATGCCTGTATCGCCACTTATCGAACATGTCTGTTTGCCTGTCTGTCCGACTGTCTGTCTGTCTTCCGATTTCATTGTCTCTCTCTATTTCTCTTTGCCTCTCTTTGTGTTTATCTCTATCGCTCTTTTATGATATTCGATGTGCACAATTTGTACATTTAACAGTGGTAACATGTATCAGTGCTACTTTTGATTTATCAATGTTTCATGTTTCTAAATATTTCCTTTCAATAATCAAAGTACGACAATTTTTATGAAGGCAAAGCAAACTATTGTTATTTCATTTATTTATACTAGAACGGAGTCTACAGATGATTTGATGAATGAAAAAAGTGCAAGCCACCTACACAATAACAGCTCTTAAAAAGCACTAAAAAACGAACAAAATTTCTTTGAGGTAACAGTGACAGGTCAGTAGGAGTTCTCGCAGAAAGATTTTTCATCGGAGAAACTTTCAGAGTATTAGCTAATGCGAATTCAAATGCTCTAATAAAGAACAACCACCAGCACTAGGCGTGTGTTAGCATTAGTCTTGCCAGGGTTCTTTTATACAGTCGTGTGAAACACATAAACCCTGCTGTATGCAGCATTATGATCGCAAATTTTGTATGTAAATCCAGTTGCGACCAACATTATATGAACACTTGGAAGTCACTATTTTGTTATATATATGTTGTATATTTATCACATGAACAGTCTTCTTATTTTCCTTTTGACGTAGATATATCAAAATTATCGTAACAAATTGCATGAATTTCGTCGCGATTTGTGTTTACTTACGCGGATTACTTTCATTTAAAGAGTAAAGCAGTCCGTCACCCAAGAGATACTTTCATTCATAAATCCCATCAAGCTGAAATTTGCTACATCAAATAGCATCTCCTCCAACCAGACATACGGATTCGGTCACGTGAACATGTCAATCATTGTCTCGCGCTGTACCGATGCCAAGGCAAGTTGGCCATCGGCGGACATAGCTTTCACCGTATTAGCGACGGACAGACATAGTATTAAGAGTTACTTAGAATATGTACAAATAGATTTATGAAGTAAATGCAACGACACGATTGAAACAGTAATTCTCATTTTCAGAGATGCCGTGGCTTTCAAAATATCACACAAGTTTATAACCTTTGCGATCGCGAAAGATTCCGTTCGTTGACACACTCATTGCATGTTTACGGCCAAAAGGTTGCCGTCACCGCTCTCTGCCGGTGTCAACTCGTCAATCCCGATCTCGGTCCTCAATGTTTTCGTCTTACGGACTTTGATGTTTGCAGTGATACATATCTCGCCCGTGGATACATCATAATTTTGTTACTTGACGGAAATTCTGTTTTGAGTGTTGTCTGAGTCAACTTTCGAAGTACATGGAATCAACACTGCACACAGCTCGACAGTTTATGTCTTCGCTACAGCCTTATACCGCGCTGCAAGTTTGATTCCGAGCGAGAATTTACGGAGTTTTTTGTGCGAATAAGGAAATTTATCGTTGTTAGTCGAATGACTTTATGCTTGTGCCCCTATGTCGCTTTCCCGAATATTTTACTGTACTCATTTATTCAGTTTAACTTACGTTGACGTGTAGATTTCGGTTTTATCGCCAACCGGGATCGCCAGGTACGACGTCCGCATTGAGCCTACACGACTCGACTGGAGCCGCGACGTTACTGAGCCATTAAAATAAAACGATCGTCGGTATCTCCATTCGATTCTCGGGAAAAGCTATAGTTTTAGCGACTTGAAATTTCGTTGGACAAATATGCCTTCTATGTTTCCATGTCTGGATTTATCTGGTCACCTTTTTGTAAAAATAACGTGCGAGCTTGCACGGCAACGCGATCACAACAAATCTGTTAGTGTCGCGACGCCTGCATGTATGAAGTACAATGCACGAAAAAGTTCCGGTTAATGACGTACAACAGGGGTAATTCAGATTACTTATCCGTATGTATGTATGTATGTATGTATGTATGTATGTATGTATGTATGTATGTATGTATGTATGTATGTATGTATGTATGTATGTATGTATGTATGTATGTATGTGGTGGTGTGTCAGCTTCAGTTACTGAAAGCATCACGATCAAGACTTGTAACTCAACTCGTAATTCCCTATATACGATTGCAATTGTCCGATTAGCGTAGACAATGAAGGCTATTATTCCTAGTAGGTGTATCAAAGCAGCTGTTCGTACCAAACAATGTGCCAGGTCAACGAAATTATCGTTACCAACTAAATAAATTCACGAAAAAGTTCATTTACCGGGGGAAACTCCTAAATCACTGGCAAAAGGAAAACGGTAGTGATCAAAGTGGCGTTTGTTTTGATTCTTAAACTAACAATAACCCCTAGCCCTGTGTACATATGCATAAGGTATCAATAGCAAATCGATCTTAAACTTTTAAAGGATACAAACATTGTATTTATAAAACATGCAAGGCATTTATCACTACAAAATGAATGACTCTGACTCCCCTCCAACTGAAGAAACACCCATGCCCGATAATATACAAATGACAATACTAATTTTCTATAAACTTTTCAAAATAGTGAATCATAAATTATTCAATTGAAAATAATCGAGAGTATTTTTGAGACATTTCCCGGGTCACTAGACAACCAAATGCAAAACAATTACTAAAGGGTGAAATATCTCCGTCCACGGTATACGGGACACTGCATGTGGAATACGAAAAGCATTCAGAAATCCTGCGATTTAAAATAAGAATTGCAAAATTGTGCATACGTCTTCATGTAATGCAAAAGATTGTCCGGCGATGTTATTGTTCACCTTTATACTGAACAACACATTACTTTCAAGACATATGCAAAATGAAATAAACCGTTGGTTGATAGATATGAAGTTCCTGCAATTTACAAAAAATGATTGCAAAATATGAGATGAAAACATGCAAAATCATTTAAAGTATTTATATTTCAGCATCATCAATCACACTGTCTTGTAGTTTCACAAGTTATTATTGACAACAAACCACTGAAAGGTTTTTATCAACTACAATGATGAATGGAATCGGAGCATTCGTCATTCAAATCAAGTCTTTAGAACATAATTGGCAAATTTTATCATTTACAAGAAACGGAAAGCAGAAAGAAGTGTGAAAACTTGATAAATGTTTTTACATTTTGAAATAGGCTTAATCAGAGCCTATCGATGTAATCCGTGATCTTTAGTTGTTGTTGTTTGTTCTTGTTGTTGCTAACATATATTTCAATTATCTATTGTCGACAGCGACTGCAGATAAGCAAAGCAAATGTTGTTGTTGTTGTATTTTTTTTTGGGGGGGGGGGTTCTGAAGGTCTTCATTTATTGTATTGCCTTGGAATATAATGTAATCACATTCTTTAGGGACTGGACAAAAATTACAGGGAGGTGGGCCGGTGTTTTTCGAAACATCGCTGCATCAAAAGTCGTGACCCTTCAAAAGTTCTTGCACAAAAATTAGCGACCTCCCCACAAAGCCGCATTTTGTTCAAGTCCCCCCTTCTGACTTGCTATTTGTTTGAAGTCCACTCTCAAAAAGGAGGCAAAATGTGGGTGATACACTGCTTTTATCCACCAAAAAATATAAAATTATATGTGCGTGATAATTCATGTTTATGTATTTTGCTTGAAATGGCAGGTAAAAAGTGCATGCATGTACAAAAAATGTAATTTTTAGATTTCATCGATCTTGTTGATTACTTTACTCGGTAGTCTATGAAAAAACCATGAACTTGTGTTTTCCAATATAAAACAAGTATATCTTTTCATCGTGAATAACTGATATCAATGTACTTGATTAGCAGCGTCGTTTACAGTGCATATGTGAACAAGAAATTCGATTTTGGAATTTCATCGACAATTTTGATCCACTATACATGGTGTCTATGACAAAAGTGAAAATATTTTTATTCCAATTGAAAACATGCACTATTTGTGCATATGTGGACCCTGAATAATTGACATAATTGTACTTGATTAGAAGAGGGTGGTTACATGTGGATTTGTGTACGAGATATTTGATTTTGGAACTTCGCCGAAAAATGTTGATCCACTCCACAAGGGAGTCTATGACAAAACAGAAAATAATTTTATTTCCAATTAAAAACATGCACTATTTTTGCATTTATGGACCCTGAATAATTGACATAATTGTACTTAATTAGAAGAGGGTGGTTACATGTGTATTTGTAAGCAAGAAATTTGATTTTGGAATTTCACCTAAAATGTTGATCCACTATACATTGGAGTATATGAGGAAATTATGAATATTTTTTAATACAAACTAGCTAAATATGTTAAATTATGCTTGATTATTGATGTTAATATTCTTGATTATACTAGGATGGTTAAAAGTTCATGTGTATGCAAGAAATATTATCTTGGAATTACACCGAAATTTTGATCCACTATACATTGTAGGCTATGAGGAAACCACAGATAACTCATAGGTTATCTGCTCCCAAATTGATATTCAAAAGTTGTTTAAATTGAAGCCTCCAGTTGTTATTGATGACACTATGCACCATTCTAAACAGTTTGTATTCTGTCAAAGTCCCAAAAAATTAAAAATGTACATAGAGCGACATGAACTTTGACACCGACCTTATACCCCATGTATTGTCAATGGGAGAATAATATCAAATAATTATAGGGGACAGTTATGCACAACAGAAGAGTTGGTTAGGTAGAATCATAACAACCTAAATCTTTTGCCTCAATGTGGCTGCTTGGATCATCAGTAAAGTGTTTAATATTCCCTAAAACCTATGCCTTAAGGACGCGCCGAGAATGGACATCACAGAAAATAAAAGTGCCAGAAGGTAGTTTTTTCAGTATTCCACATTCTTCAATACGTTCACATGCAAAGTCATCTTTGATGCACGAAAAAAGATGACATTTCCCGCATAGGCTTGCACAAAATGTTATGACCCTCCAAAAACGCTTGCGCGAAAAAAGGCGATCCAAAAGGCGACCCACCACGAAAAACAACCTCTTCCTTTGGGGGTCAATGACCACCCTATGTCGAAACCTTACGAACAATTCTGTGAAAAGGATAAGTAACAAATATGCTTAGAAATAGCGCCCTTCTAATTAGAGGTTATTACATAATATCGCCTATTCCTGTGTTGTGTCAGCAAGAGTTTCATTTGTGCTCCGTCAGACACGAGACCAAGTCGTGTGTCTGACACGGCACAAATGACACGAATACTGATACGACGCAAGGAACAGGCGATATTGGGTAATATCCGATTTATCATATACCCATGCCCGTAATATCGCTCATAGTAAAAACAATCTTAAATTTTGAGGTTTACTTTATTATGCCTTGCTATGTCAACAGGCGTCGCACGCTATCTTGCAACGCGCTCGCTACCTGTTTGGAGTAGGACCGTACCGCGCCGTGCGAACGGCAGAATGTTTGAAATAGCTTTTGAATTTTGAACAAAAAACCATGGCGAACTATTATGAGCCTTAACATGTTATTTCCGTATTTTAGCAACCCCGAAATACCCATGTTCCTCAAAGCCCCTTAAATTAAAGTTTTACGTAGGCGAAATCTCTTCGTAGGCAGTGATTTTGTTTGTTTAAGTTGTTTACCATCAAATTGCAAATGTAGTTCGAGAATACTCTAAAACCGATGACGTGTATCGAGCATATCTCGCCGTTAACCGTGAAATATCACGGCTGACATTTTACTGTAAACGTCACAAGGATGAAGCGATATGGGCGTGGGTATATGATAATGGATGCAATGCAACTGCAT
>LD347231.1:256440-278380 GCA_001465055.1 Ptychodera flava | reverse complement strand
TTCAAGTTTAAATGTTAAATTCTGGTCTCGAGCCCTCCTGTTCGACCAAACTGAAATTACCCCTCCCACTTTGGCTCGTCCAGTGGGTGTAGCAAGGGTCGTGCCTTCGCTTAGGAAACGGAGGGTGCATTAATTGTTGCATTTCGATGCACATTTTGATTATATTCAGAAGATTTTGTGGCAAAAATTCAGATAGAGAAGCATTTATATTCACATCTCACTTATTCATGACTGGCTGAGAGCAGCACTTCCATTAAGTTAGCATCATTACGCCATTTATTATGCCAAGAAAGATGAAGCCAAGACATTTTGCCCTCCCTGGTCTCAGCAAGAAATGGTTATACCTTACAGAGTTTTTTCCCACGGAATGAAAACAAATGTACTTGGGCTGAGGCCCAAGTACAATAAATAAGATTGCAAAGGAGACGAATTTGGCCTTCTAGGGGAAAAATGCTGAATGTTAAAGGGATATTATTTGTATCTTTTACCTTTTTTTTTCATTTTTTCGATGACTGAAATCTCCGGTCAAATCAATGGGAGACCTAAATTGTGACTATGGACGGCTTCAAGGATATGTAAAACCACCTTCTTGCTCTTTACGGCAAGGTTCAATGTTGGTAAGGGCGTCCGCGCGATTTGAACCAATCGCCATGATTGAACCCCTGCACATGACCAATATTACTACGTATACGTCAACCATCAAAGTACAGCTGGAACGTGAAAGGTTAGTGACCTACACACTAACTTCGGCACAACGAATATCGAGGAGCATACGGCGCATAAACAAATGCACGTCTCACAAACTACTGTCAAATATAGTGAAACTAAGCAGGGCATTTGCTTGTAAGTTTGATTTTAGTATCGATGACACGGACTGTGAAACAAATAAAACCATAGACGCAATTGAGTCAATGGTAAAACTAAAACGATGTCAAATTGCTGTGGTGATAGTGAAACAGGTACAGAGTAATGCATTTCCTGTGCATTTGATCGTTAGCAAATCTTCGTCAACTTTTAAGATTTTTAGGGCATTTTCTTGCCATTACGTTGGTTCGTTTTACAAACACGACATGATCACTTGTTGAACCTGGAAACATCGCACTCGGACTGAACACAGTGTGTAGCATCAGTGACATTGTGACACCCCGCCGGGCGAGTACTGTCATTGATACTGCTCGCGATTGGAGTCACCTCTCGACACACAGGATCTGTTTGAATGTTGTTATTCTCTGTACATCGTGTAATTATTTGTATCAGTTGAATCGCATTTCTAACCAAAAGTGAATACATCGCAAGACCGTTGCCTAGACCCGTTCGCTTACGGCCTCTGTGCCTCCGACCAACACCCAAAAGTGGGATCTACGTAAGAAGCGCAGCTGAGCACATCGTGTACCTAAAGCCTAGTCTGGCAGGGACTCTGCGATTCGCGTTCTTCCCTGTTGGAACACGCGCACGCCCTTCAGAGACGCGACGCGAATCCCAGGGTCTGGACGTTCTTGCAAGCGACCGGTCGTATTTCTGCCTGATCCGGGTACTTTATAGAACTCCACAAATCCGTTAATCAAAAAAAAAAAAACACCAAAAAACAAAAAAACCAAAAAAAAACAATGACAAGTACCATGGACAAATAAAATGAAAAATGAAAAATAAAACCATACCGCGTATATAGGTCTACTAGGTATTAGTATATATTCTCTCCGCCCCGTTAGATAGGTGTTTCTTTTGACGTCACTACCCTTATGAATATTCATATACTTGCAAGAACCGACAGTCGCTGTGGAAGGCAGCGCGTGATCACATGCATAGCGTAGCCTTCGAATGCAGGTCCGTCGTACGTGGGCGCCCACAGAACAAGGCACTGCACACTCTCGGAACCAGAGTTCTTATCGCGCGTACGCTAATAAGTATCTCTGGCACAGTCAGATTAATATTCATGTGACCTCGAGGTCATTGGAACGTCAATGAACTACTTTTTTACCTGTCGCGCACTGTAGCTATGGTATTGCCACAGTAACGCGCGGCAGTTCAAATTCGTTCCAGCACGTGCACAGTTATGTACAAATTCAAATAAAAACGCCATTTTCTCTTTTCAGTGTTTATTTATTGTTCTTGCTTTTGAGTATTCATATATAAGACCTTGGTAAATAACTTCGAGTGCAAGAGGGGTCACAAGTTAAGAAAATACATCATCAGCAGACGATACAGGGGATTTGCCCAAAGGTCAGAACAGGTCAAAGCCTTGTTTCTTCCCGAATAATTACACTATTTAAAAGTAGTTCCAATGGTAAATCATATTTTTCCAGTTCGTGTTTTGCTATAAACTTAGAGTAATTAGTTTTCAAATCAATGAACAGTTTTGCATGGAGGATGGACTTTGTATTTTCAGCGAGTTCGTCACAGTGTCGGTTTTCGAGTTAACTTCCGGTTTGCGGATCGGTATGTGGTGATTTACCACGTAAACAGGACACCTGTGGCAGAGTCACTTATCGCCGAATCGAACACATCAGGAATTGTGGGTAATACGCGATAAGATGACTCTGCCTGGAGATTGGGCACTGCAGCGACTGTGGAGAGTCTACCTCAAGCCCTGCGTACGGCCTCCACGCGTGCACGTCGTATAACGCCGGGAACACACAGACCTGTACGCAGGGCTAATTGTGTACCCAGGCGAGGTAGGTGTGCTTGAAAACGAAACTCAATGCGAGTTGGGGATTAAAAATGGGTTGTGTTTGGTGGAGAAACTGCACGCCGCAACCGAGGTGCTAGTGCTGCCCGCGGTTTCGCACAGCCCTGCCAGGCAGAGTTAGCTTTCACCCAACAATGTACATAATGTACGTGTCAGTCGCTAAAGTACATTGCTAAATTTCGCGATCACCTCGACAATAACGTGACTGTCTACTGAAGTTAAATATCCCTTCATTGTACTATGTTTTCACATTTCTATGCCCAAAGGCTTTGGGCAAGTCTACATATGCATATGGAGGAACAAACGAGATGAAAAAGTTCCGCAATTATAGGCGTCGTCGTCGTCAGCTGGTACTGATAGGCATTTGAAATGCCCATTCTAAAATGTGCTCTGTACCAGCAAAGAATGGTGTATCTAAGAGCAGGATTGGCCGTCAAGATCTCCATGAAAAACTGACCGTCACAAATGTAACTTAGCAAACGGGATCGGTAATAGGGAATCCCGAAACTGCAACACTGCGCTTCCGACTGTCACTTCGTGTGTGTTTTTTTTGTTGTTTTTTTACACGCGGATGCTTATAGTGGCCTAGATAGCAGTTAGCAGTGTGGTCTGATCGCAGGTCAACCTGCCAACTCTGAGGTTAACAGTACCCTCCATAAACCTCAGACCCAAGGTTTTTCTATATTGTGCACGCAAACGGTATGGAAGTTGTCTATGGTCGACCATTTTTTAGACATCTTTCAGTAAGTCGAATAACATTATCAACTGCTTGTTTGCAACAATATGAGGTCAAAGATACAAATAATGTCCCTTAAAGTTTCCTTTTCGGAAAAAGTGTTTATACGTTTTTGATTTTTTCTCTTTAATGCCTATACCTTCAAGTGTTAGTGTCCTTTGTGTCATATTTATTATGTTTCTCCCGAACCGTAGTAAACCCGGCTTAATAAAAATACAGAAAGTTCTAGACATCAAATATACTTAAATATACTGGGACGTTTATCAAGCATTTTACCCAAGGTGTTCGTCTGTCTGTCTGTCTGTCTGTCCCTGCCGCTCTCAATCTTTCTTGCTTACCCTTCCCTCCTTCCTCCTCTTTCCCTCCCTTCCTCTTCCCTTCCCCCCTCTCTCATACTCACATAGTACATCGAGGTATGTGTATTTCCAACCGAGTCCATAACCACCAATTTCATCACAAAAAGTGTTACTCGCTGTACAATTGTATATTCCGTTATCTGATATTTGTACATTCTGCAGTGTAAGTGTACGTCCATTCACCACAGAACCAATAGGTGTAATCCACTGAAACATGTCAACATCTGGAATGGCCTCTGCATCGCATATCAATGACGTGTCATCCCCTTGTTTCACTCTTTGAACTGCTAGTGTTTTAACCTTTGGGGCATCTGAAGAGACAAAAAAATAAGGAAAACAAGAAACAAGTGGTTATCTGAAGATTACACAGTGCTCATATATTCTTAGGTCCCTTAATTGGTCTGAATATTGGCAATATAGAACAAGTAAAAATGGTGATTGCTGCGTTGTAAGAGAATACCTTGTGCAGACATCAAGCTAGTCTCAAGTGCACTCTCCACAACTTACGAATTACATTGTCAATAACGAAATTGCTAGCAAGGTGACCTACTAGAAGAAATGTGTCTGTAACAGTTGAAATGAATTTAGATATGTTGCTTACAATTACGAGAAGAATTTTTAGTCTTTCTACTTGTACAAACACTATCATTCAATACGTTTCCAAAAGCCAATGACAAGTTCAATAGCTGCACTGTTCCAAAGATACATTTCAAGCTTATGGATATTGGCAAGCACTAAGAGATTATTTAAGCCATTCATGTACTTTTACAAAATTATGTTCTTCAGTATTTTCAAACCATATGCTAGATATTACAAACATCTACTAATTTGTCACTGCATCTCTCTCTAGTTGAAATTTTGTGTCCTGGGTTTTTCAAATGTTGCGATCTAAAATAAACATTATGCTGGTTTGGTAAGTTCAAATAATTGATAACAGAAGTACAGATGAGATTGGAATGCTATTAATATATTTCCGCATGACGCAACCTTGCCTTTGGTAAATTAGGTACGCATTTGGCTGATATATCTACGCTCTAGTGGACTGGAGAATAAGTCAGCTTGAACTCATTGAATTTCTACAATCAATGTAAATGAGGAAATATCAGGAGAGCACGGTTGTATGTCAACGTGTTCAGCGTGGGTAGTGGGTAAAACCGTTGAATTTAACGTGGATTGGAGACATATTTTGGAGGGACGATGTTGTTTGCCGACCCTTGTTTTATCGGGTCAATCAACCGCTTTGACAACACCGTAACTACTAATATATGAATGAGTCGTGATACCATAATCACTGTCAACACGAAATGAAACACAGTCAAAGAAAACGTACGAATATATGAGCGTGATAATTTATTGACTGTTTTGATGCTTTGAGTCATAAAGTCAAGGTGTGTCATAATGATAGCTCTAATCATACACTTTATTTCAGCAATAAAACGAACGTCAATCAACTGTTTTATTAGATAACAAAGTAAATTATGGTCAAGTTGTATGCGCTAAGATAACTGTACAAAAGGTACAAGCAGTCTCTTTAGGACGACTTAAACACAACACGTTACACTAAGTCATTTCTTATAACTCATTATTATCCAAAGTATAAGATTAAACACACCTCGCATTTTTTAGCGATTGAATTTGCTGAATGTTTGCAAACAAGATTATGGGTGTGTACTTACACTCAACACGTACAGAAATGTTACTTAAACTCTCCCCTTGCTCTCCATTGAAATATGTGTTGTTCACTTTACATTCATAGACTCCGCTATGTTTCAATTGATTGACTCCGTCGATTACAATAGGGTCGTGTCTTGTAAACGATTCTCTGCCTGGAATTTTCCATTGAATAGCAGCCAGATCTAGGTTACCCGGTATATAGTTACAGTTGATCCTAAGTGTTGTTCCCTCCTTAACACATAAGGTTATCGGAGTTGCCACCTGAGGAGAGTCTGTTTTTATAACAAAAGATCAATAAGAATACAAAAAAGTATTAAAATAAAAAGCGACTTACTACTTTTTATATCCATAATTATTGATGAAATAAATATAAAATGTTCCTCAATTGATATTCTAAGATTCAAAAGACACACGTGATCATAACTTTATTACTCGGTAACACAGAAAAAATGGCGATCATATTAATTGGTTAATCTATTGCATTTTCGATTGAATCAACCGAAATGCATAAATTTCGTACAAACATATGATGTCCCAGGTGTAGTAAACAGCGGTGCTTTCGTGTAAAAGATTATCTTTCCACGATTCGATTCACTTGATGTCCTATTCATCCTGTTGCGGTTAAATTTAATGTTCGATTACCTTAATTTATATTTCAGTGCGCAATGCACAAACGGATGTAAGGTGCAAGAAACAAGTGGTTTTTTTTTCCTGGAAGGACCACACGTTTAACTAACGTTGTTGTTAAATGGGATAACCATAATTTTAGTATATCAGTCCCAAATGGTGTGGTTGTTGCAAGTGATGATACCGTTATACACACAATGAAATGAACAGTAGACGAAAACGACAATTCTCAGCGCTGTTAGAAATTCTCCGCGCTGTTGGAAATTTCTCTTTACTTTTTAAAAACTCATTGTGCTGTTGGAAATTTCTTTCTACTATTTGAAATTTCGCTCTAAGATACAGCAGAAATGCCGTTTGTAAGTGAGGGGAACTTCATACATCGTTTTCTACCTTTGTTAGTGGTGCAGTATATTGAATCGATCAATTTGTTTTATGATATGGAGCAACATGTGAATCGATATTGCTTTGTCCCTGGTCATGTGTTCAGGGTCCTATGAAAAACCGGTTATATGTTATAGTTATTCGTCTTAACTGTGTTTCGGAACCAAAGTGCGGTTCCTTCATCAGTCACTCGATTTGTTCTGTTTTCCCCACGTGTTAGTTTGATGGTAGCGATTGTTCATCAGAGAAAGATACAAGTATGGTTATGTTGTGGTCTGAAATGTGAGTGGTTTGTTGGTCAGACTATTCGTGTTTTTTAATTTGTATCCTCATGTTGATTTTTGCTTGAACGAGGATGTCTTTTATGTCTGTTCCTTTTATATGTTACTATAGATTTTTCTGAAAAAAAACTTTGGCCAGTGTTTGATCTGCCTCAGTCTATTATTTTACAGTTATTTTAAAGATTGTTTGAATAGGCTGGTTAACATGAAAGGACTGACTCAGGTCGTTTGGTGTACCAATTTGTTGTGACGTCATTCCTCGTATCTTTATCGGTGAGGTATAGCTGACGCTTTGTTAGCTTAAATTATTTGTCTGATACGTGATTTTTATGTTTTATAATCTCGGTATTGACGTTTCGTTAGAAAAAGGTGACAATTTTCATGAAGTCCATGTTGTTGTTGCATGTGCGAGCATATCGGATGAGGCCTTTGAAGTGCTGCTTGGGTGAGGATGCAGCGTGTTGCACTCCTCGACCTGTCGCGAGCTGTCCGATCTGTCACGATAGATGCCGTTGTCTAATGACCTTTTTACGAAGAATTATTAAATGCGATAAATTCAGACATGGAAACATGGAAGGCGTGTCCAACGAAATTCTGAGTCGTGCTAAAGCTTTCTTAGCTGTTTCAAAGAATAGGGGTGCCGTCGCGGCATATACGCGCTCCAGTCTAGCCGTAAGCTCTCGGACGCTCAAAGTGGACGTTGAACCTGGCGATACCCAAAAGCTACACCTCAACCTACGTGCAATAAAATAAATAACTACCATATTATCTTTAGAATGCGACATAGAAGGCAAAAAACATCATATCATTCGACGAACAACTGTCAATTTCCTTCATCACATAATTTTCGTTAATTCTCGATCGGAATCAAACTTTCAGCGTAGCTCTGTAGCGAAGACACCAGCTGTCAGATATAACTGTATTCTGAACTCTGCAGTGCAGCGGTATTGATGTGTTATCGAAAGTTGACTTGGACAACAGAACAGAGTTTCCGTTAAATGACAAAATTTTTAGGTATTTACGGGGGAGATATGAGCCACTGCAAATATCAAAGTTCGTAAGACGTAAACATTGACGACCGGGATTGGGATTGATGAGTTGACACTGGCAGAGACCGGTGGTGATGATCCATTGTACTTGAGCACGTACATATAACTCAGTCTGGGTCACAGTGGGTGCCATAAAACTGAACTTTTTCGGGCTCACCAAGATCGTAAGTTCATGGTATTTTTAAAGCCACGACAACTCCTAGATAAAGAACTACTGATTCAATCTTGTTGTTGCCTTCCCTACGTAAATGTATTTGAAATATTCGAAATAATTCTAATTCGGGCGTTAGCGAGCCGAAACCCTTTTTGTCAGCCGACGGCAGATTCTTTTGGCGTCGGGACAGCGCGAGACAATGATTGACAAGTTAAAGTGACCGAATCCGTATGTCTGATTGGTTAAGATGGCATTCAGTGTTTCAAAATTTCAAATTGATCGGATTTATGAATGAAAGTATCCAGTAAGTATATGCATATCTTCAAGGCGATTGACCGTTTTAGTAATTGAATGAAAGTAATTCTAGGCTAATAAAAGCCAGATCGCGACTTTTTTTTTTGCAATCCTCGACTATAATTTTGATCATTCCGCATCAACCGAAACACAAAAAGACTATTCATGTAATAAATATATAATCCCATGAAGTTTTTCTTTTTTTAAAGCCATCGTATGCTCCTGTTTTTCGCGGAGCGGTACAACTTCAAGTCGAGAGCGAGAAGTGTACGAAGAGATGTTGACGTCAAACGGAGAAAACATTCATGGGATAATATACAAGAACACTCTATCGACAAAATCCCATGTGGTCTTCAAATGTCAGAGAAACATTTCAAACAGTAGAAAAATTTCAAAAAGTAGAGAGAAATTTCCAACAGCGCGGCGAATTTTAAACAGTAGAGAAAAAATCATAACAGCGCGGAGAATCACCAACAGCGCGGAGATAAATTTCCAACAGCGCAAAAAAATTCCAACAGCGAGCGCGAAGAACTGTCGTTTTCGTCCATGGTAGAAATAAGCAAAGGGATGTGATGCAATATTTAGCATAGACAGAAAAGTAAAAAAAAATACATTGTACTTCTTTTGACGAGCTGAATTCCTGCCTTTGCATCGAAATTATATACTATTAGTTATTTAGAAGAAAATAATACAAGTTCCCGGCGTATTTTAAGGGATTGTATTACAAGAATAAACTTTTCGGAATGATCTTACACTGGACATCTGGTGTAATAGTATTTAAACATGAAATCGACGAGGAACTGCTACTGTGTTCTAATCTGCAGCTGAAAGAAACACCATGGTCATCTCTTGTTATTTTTGTCCTGATATGGAGGGGACTGTCACCACTTTTGATTTCAGTTCCGTTTCTATACCACACTAGTCTGCCAACTGGGATGATATCTTCAGTGTGTAGGCGACACCGTAATGTTACCTCAGTGTTCTCGATGACTTCATGATATTGGCCTATACCATTGACTGCAGTACAGACAGGGTCGTCGGGATCTGTTAATGGAAATATCTGACGCGTCATTTTTGCGTCAAAAATGCAGTATGGAATTATAACAGTTGATGAAGTCCATTGATTGAGATAGCCAGCACTTGCAGCGAAAGGAAGTTTGCGTTGATTGTATTTGACGTGTGTTATCAAATATTTCCCTAACATATATTTGAAAAAAATATGTTGTTGAATATTGAAGTTTACAACATAGCCAGAAATTTCAATCAGACGAAGAGGATGAACTTACCAATCACGGTAACGATTGCAGTAGCAGATTTCACTGTATGTGTACAAATCCATTGTCCACTACTCTCTTTAGTCACTCTCTTGATGACCAGATTACTTTCTCCCTTTGATTTATCACCAGTTACGTCACAGCAAGCATTGACTGAAGTACCATTGATGGCTATCCATATATCGTCCATTGATTTACCATTCAGTGGACGTTTTACCCATCCAGGAAGTAGATAGCTTGATCTGTACTCAGAATAATTCACTGAACAATTCAATGTCAATGTATCTCCTTCTCTGACGTATGCATCTTTTGGTGTAACTGACCAGGAAATCGAACTTGCCACTGTAATAAAATTCGTTGACAAATGTTTGCGATGAAAAGATTTACAAGAATTCCATTCGTTTTTTTCTTTTCCTCTCGAAACAATACTCATATGCTTGATGCAAATTGAAAATAGATGCTATGGGAATAGGCATATCACCACCTTGCTACTAGAGAGCCAGGAATTCGGCCTTTTCAAAACGTAACGAGTGAGAAACAACATGCTAGACATTAAATTGTTTTAATGTGCGATGTGTGATACCGAGTATGTGAGTGCGAGTGCTTCATGAACTCTACAGCGTGTGGTTAAAAAATGTAACGGCCGAGTGGTTTTGAATATGATGTCTTCGCCAGGTCACTTGGTACCATACTTTGTGAGTTCGAATCCGATCGTTAAACTACTGAATTGTTTAATAATATTATAACTAATTTCATTAGATTTAATTATAATCCTATAATTCTCGAAACTGTATTTGTTTATCTAAAACTATCTTAATGCATTTAAGATTCCTAAAATATTTACTTTCTTCAAAATAGTAGGTGGCCTAGCCAACGCTGCAGTCAACTTCCCAGTAGCTTGATACCAGTGTTTGATTCAAGAGCCCTATAGCCGTATGTATAGATCTAGCAACCAAGCCTACGAGCATATTACGAAAATACCGCAAAGGATGCAAGAAGATATTGGCGCAGCGTATCGCCCGACGCGAAGTATTATTTTATCCCCTGCAAACGCTGCCCATGCTGGACAAGGCCCGTTGTTAAAGTTCAGATGAGGTCAAGCTGCCGAAACGGCAGTCTTGCCTGGAGGACCGTCTCAGGGCAAAAGAGGATGGGACAAGCCTACACGATGACCTCTTGACCCCTGCCACAGGTGGCGCTGTATGAACGTTTGCAGGAGATAAAATTCCTGACTTTTGTAACTTCTTATACATCTTACATTCGTGACTGGGACATCAAATTGCTAGAGTAATGACCGTTTTCGTGCAATGTCAACAATTTTTCTTCCGATTTATAACAAGTGTGGAAGGCTATCTCGGGCGTGCTTCTGCAAGTTCTAGATGGTGTGTGTGCATTATAGGCGAGCGGCAGGCTCACCTATTTTTCACACTTAATGTACCCACCTTACATACAGCCACATCATACATCATTTGAAAGCTTATTATCTCTACTTCAAGAAAATTGACGATATGGAGCTGCCAAGTAGGGCCATAACCCCCTAATTTGCATAATTCACATGGGTACCTAATTTGCATAAATGTGATATAAAATTAGGAAATTCATTGTTAACTACTATAAACATACTTTTAAACTATTGAGTGATATATCAAATGAAAGGTATTTGCATGTAGAATACAAAATTGCTATCCAAAAAGATATTTAAAATGGTTTAACTGAAATATTTTCATATTAATACTGAAAAAAAATATTTTACCCTTTTGAATAACAATATTTTAAAAATTTGAACACCTACAACCACATCATACAGCCACATTATACATCATTTGAAAGCTTACTATCTCTACTTGAAGAAAATAGACAACATTTAGCTGTCAAGTACGGCCGTAGCCCCTAATTTGCATAAGTCCCACGTGTACCAAATTTGCATAAATGCGATTAATATTAGATATTTATTATTCACTACTCGAAAAATACTTTTAAACTATCGAGTGATATAACAAATGAAAGGTATTTGCATGTAGAATACTAAAAAGACATCCAAAAAGATATTTAAATGCATTTTACTGAAATATTGTCATATTTATATTGAAAAAATATTTTACCCTTTTCAATAACAATATTAAAAAAAAATAAATACAAAAAGCCAAATCTTACAGCATCATCATACGTTATTTGAAAGCTTACTATCTCTACTTCAAGAAAATTGACAATGTGGAGCTGTCAAGTACGGACCTGGCCCTTAATTTGCATAATTTACATGGGTTCCCTATTTGCATAAATGCGATATACAATTAGAAATTTATTAACTACTATAAACATATTTTAAATTATCGAGTGATATATCAAATGAAACGTATTTGCACGGAGAATACAAATTGGATATCCAAAGAGATATTAAAATGATTTTACTAAAGTTTTTTCGACCTATTGTAGAACAATATACTTTCCCCTTTTTAATAACGATATTTTAATAATTTTAACACATAGAACCGCATCACACAACCACATCAAAGGTTATTTGAAAGCCTATTATCTCTGCCTCATGAAAAATGACGATATGCAGCTGACAAATAAGGCTGTAATGATTTAATTTGCATAATGCACACGGGTACCCAATTTGAATGAATACAATATAAAATTACAAAAATCAATTTTAAAGTACTCTAAACTTACTTTTTAACTATCAAGTGATATATCAAATGATAGGTATTTACATGTAGAATAGAATCATGAACTCCAAACGTGTATTCAAAATATTCTTATTGAATATTTTCAATTAAATCGTAAACATCTTGACTAGTTTTTAATATTCAAAATATTGTGTACTAATAACGAATAATGCTAAAGTTATGGGGATAAATATCTGAATTTGTTTTGCAATTGATTTTATTAAGGATACGCAAACTGGATCATTTTCCTGTCTAATTCCCATATAGCTGAACAACAAGAATACATAAAACAAATTGGAACTAATCTGGGATAATTGGGTCTTCATATTTTGCAAATTTCTAAGCGTGTTTTGTGCTCTATAGTTGAGGGTTGAAATATAACAAGTTACTCTTAAAAACAAGTAAAAAGAAAAGCAGATGAGCTTAAATTTGCAAATTAAACCGACATTACTTCACCATCCAATTATCCCAAATTAGTTCCAATCTTGTTATAAATAGCTGTGTGTTGAATGACCCTTGTGTATTATTGATGTAATTTTTGTTTCAAGTTCTCCAGAAATCTTGTTTGATGGAGACATCATTGGTTACTACATTTGTGTTACATCTGTATTTTCAGCATAGTTATGTTGAATATGTAGACGGAAGGCACCATATTTCATTTATCATATTTATTGTTATATAATGAAGGAAAAGCAACTCAACACACCGTTCATATCTTCGTTGTTTGCATTTTGTGTATGATATTGTGTATATTGTCAGTGTGTATTATGTTTGGCTGTTTTATATAAAGTGTTAATTATCCATGGCAATTATTTTAGTTAAGAGTAAAATACTAGCACCTCTAACAAGTTGGTACCTTATGCTAAAAATACAAGTGAACAAAATGACGCCCAGGAGGAAAGTTTGTTGGCCGCCCAATTATAAGTGGATGATGCAGTCCGACCTTTCACAGATCAAAATTCATTGACTATTTTCTCAAATAAATCGTGAAGAAATAAACAACATACATAAAAAATACGACTGATTTTACACGGAAAACTGAGACAATAAAAGTTCCGTCAAATGCGACATTGGTAACACTAGACATTGTTTCAATGTACACTAATACAACGCACAATGAAGCAATGGAATCAGTCGACAGAGTATAAAATCAACAACAACAAAATACATGATAGCTATGCTGAAAATAATCTTGAAAAACAACACTTTCAAGTCAACAGTGAATTTTACCGTCATGTATTTGGGTGCTGTACGTGATCTCCAGTTTTACAAGGAATTCCCGACATTACATTTCACAAGACAAAATGAGAATAATTCAGCAACACACTGAACAAATATCGCTCTGACTGAGATTCAGAAACGATGTATGATTCTTATTGGAACTCAACACGAGCTTAATGAATTCATATCAAACATGAACAAATGCATCATACTTTCAAATTTTCGAAAGCTCTTCTCAAGAAATCATATCGTTAGACCTCATTATCTATAAAGGTCGTCGGTGGAACAAAGAGAACATTCTCGACTGCAAAACACACACAAAACCAACAGATACATTGCGGTTCACGAAACCAAACGGCAACATTCAAGGGCCTTGTTAAACGCGAAACATTACGATACATTAGAATAGTCATGCAACAACAAGACAATAGAGAATACAAGATATTTTCGAGATAAAAGTAATGAAATGAGACCAAACGATTCTAAATCTTGTTTAATTATTACTAACTTTTGACAATCGGATGACATTTAAATGTTATTAAATTTTCATTAAATTAATTTCAAAATCTTGGAATCGTAAATACTAAAAGGGAACCAAAACATTTTCAGGTCCCCTATTTGCAGATCGAAGTCTCCAAGTACCCCTCTACTATCTCCTAAAATTTTCGAATCCAACCCGAATTCCTCTGCCTCTCACCGTTATTTGTGAGCGTAGCCTAATCACATACATAAGAAACGGAAATATAAGCGTTACGATGATGCCAAACTTCACAAAACTTACAACAGTCCGATCTCCGATTCAAATGAGCGTACACAAATACAGCCTGAACGAACAGTAGACATTCTAGCTTCCGTACTTGAACAAACTGAACTTCGGTGGAACAACTTGATTGGTAACACCTACAATCATTCAATCAGTGCCGATGTTTCACAACAGAAAAAATGAAGGACTGATGAAGACAACTCTATTCTCGAAAGGTAGCATCAAATGATATCGCAGTGTCACATTAGTCTTGCTACGATACCCCATAGGGCAGAACACGTAGATTAGGGTTACGTATCGCTATGGCAAATCAACACTATACAAAAAACGGCCAAACGTAACACAATATACACTTACAATATACACATGTACCATACACAAAATTCAAACAACTAAGATATGAACGATTTACGGAGCTGCTTTCTCTTATTACATGTCACCAATTGTGTCTGCTGTCGAATTAATCTTCCCTGCACAGACCTTTGTTCCTGCCAAGGCAGCGATAACTGTGGCAACCCTTTTACTCATGACAATGCTGGTGAAGAAGAGGATGATGAATTCCTACAATTACTAGATTTACTGGAAATGACATAAATGATTTGGATCATGAATCATGCCATTACTTTGACTGCAGCTTACTCTGACACATTGTTTCAGCTACAGCTGCAGAGCTACATTTCAACAACTACAATAGTGTCGTTCGTGTGGATCTTTTTGTTGCATTGATATTTTAGTTAATTTTTTAAAATACCATTATTAAAAAGACGAAATATTTATTTCGACAGAAATATGAATATATTTCCGTAAATTAATTTAAATATCACTTTTGATATCAATTTCGTATTTTACATTCAAATACCATTACCACAGACCATATATCACTCGATAGTGTAAAAGTGTGTTTAGAATAGTTAACAATGAATTTTCTAATTTCATATCTCATTCTTGCAAATTGCTTACCAGTGTAAATTATGCACATAAAGGGGTACGGCCTTCCTTGATAGCTCCACATTGTCAATTTTCTTCAAGTAGATATAATAAGCTTTCAGATGACGTATGATGTGGCTGTATGATAGGACTCTATGTGTTAACATTTTTAAAATATTGTTATTCTAAAGGGGAAAATATTTTTTCCATATAAATATGAAAATATTTCAGTGAAACCAATTCCAATATCTTTTTGAATAATCATTTTGTATTCTACATGTAACTACCTTTCATTTGATATATCACTCGATCGTTTAAACGTATGTTTAGAAAAGTTAACTATAAATTTATAATACTATATCGCATTTATGCAAATTTGGTATGCGTGTTTATTATGCAAATAAGGGGGTAATGGCCCGATTTAGTAGCTCCAAAATTGTCAATTTTCGTGAAGTAGAGATAATAAGCTTTCAAATGTCGTATGATGTGGCTGTGTGTTGTGGCTGTATGTGTAAAAATGTTTAAAATATTGTTATTCAAAAAGGGAAAATATTGTTTTCCATATAAACATGAAAATATTTCAGTATAATCAATTTAAATATCTCTTTGAATATCCATTTTGTATTGTACATGGAAAGACCTTTCATTTGATATATCACTCGATAGTTTAAACGTATCGTTAGAGAAGTTAACAATAAATTTCAAATATTATATCGCATTTATGCAAATTGGGTACCCTTGTTAATTATGCAAATTAGGAGGTTATGGCCCTACTTGGCAGCTCCACATCGTCAATTTTCTTAAAGTAGAGATAATAAACTTTTAAATGACGTATGAGGTGGCCGTATGTAAGGTGGGTACATTAAACTCCTAAAATAAGGCCCTTTTTGTTGATTCGCCGCTCACCTATTACACACATTACGTACAGAGCCCGTACGAGACATGTTCTGGCACTCGTCCAATGAGTCCCTTGAAACTGTTCAACAGTGAATGCGAAGATACAGCCGATTGGGACGGGGCGCCTTGAAACCGTACACGTTACGTAATGGGCGTTCTTTTTAGCGCACGCAAAATTCTATTGTTCCCGATGGTAGATGTATAATAATTCCCCATATCATCTTAATCACCTAAAATGTATGGGAAAAGAGGAAATTTAAACAATACTTACCTGGTCTGGTGTTACAGACAAGTACAAGTAATGTCAGTGATGGTATGCTTGGTGACTGTACAGTATCCATCGGGACGCAGTCTGTTGTATATAAGCAACGGGTGGCATTTTATGACATCATGCACTTCTAGTGAATGTCTTTACACATTTTTTGATAATAGAATGTGCTTGTATTCTTTTAAGATATCACATATTAGGGGTAATTGTCAGATAGTTGTACATAGAAAAGGTACCATTGACCCGCATTGCCTGAAGTGTGTTCGAAAGCTTAGGTTTATTTCATTCCGGAGGGAAACTGGTAAATTTCGATGGGAATAGCAGGCTATTACAGAGCATATGCAAGGAACATAAGATACGGCCTATATTTTCTCATTACAAATTTTATCAACATTTCCGGTACGTAATTCTTTGTTTTCGGTTCCCGATATTTTCGATCTTTTTTAATGTGCACCTTTGTTCAGAGATTTTGTATCGAGTTATTGTATGAGTCATTGCAATCTCTAATGCTACAGACTGAGGCTCCCCGAGCCTTGCCAACTTTGTTTGTCAACTTTAATGATTGAACAGGACACAACGATACGCAGCAGTTTGTTTTCATTTGCTTTTAGTGTTTGCTTTGTTCTTCATTTTATGTTGTGTTTATAATAATATCTCTGATATTGCAGCAGTCAACTTTTGCGATTAGAGTTTTTACTGTGTGTTATAATAAAAATGAGCAAAGTGTACGTGTGATTTGAAAGTCGATTATGCAATGTGAATATTGATCCTATGAATGTTTTCTTTGTTTGATGTTATGGGATACCTTTTTTATATTTCGCAGAGTAGAATAACTTATAGTAATTAGTTTTAGTCTGACAACGAAGAGTAAAAATATTTCAGCAGAAGCTGATAGAAAAACAATGTTCACGCTATCGTAATATAATTTATCGGGATTAACTTCTTTTCGAGAGTGAAACGGCCAATAAACCAGACCAATGCACGTCAATTTCTCATCAAATTGCTTGCGCGAAAAAATGGCCACCTGTACCAAAGTAAACCAAAACACCCTCAGTATTATCTGTCCAGTTCCTTATAACGCAGTGTATTCTCTTGTTAATCAATAATTTTGTTGGCATTTTGAAAAGTAATCAAGTAGACAATTGTAAAATTTCACTGAAACAGTTTGTGCCTGTTGTAAAATACGTCAAGTTTTCATGCATGATGAGACAGAAAAGAACCATTCAATAGTAGCTCAGCATAGCTGGGCTAACAGTTAGTGAACCAGTTTTTGAGATGGCGGAATTAGCCGAGTGGATATGATTGATGTCTTCGCTAGGTGACTTGGTGCCGCAGATAGTGAGTTTCAGTCCCACCGTGAATTTACGGAATTTATAACCGGCAGTGGATACGGATGGTTTCCTTGCATAGACACACATGTTAACAACTACATTTTAATAGCACATTGTGTACCTAGACGAAATTACTGTGCTCGAAAACAAAGGTCAAGGCGGGTTTTGGATTCAAAATCGTTCATTTTCTGGCTGAAAACGTTCCTCCACTAAACTGATGCGGATTTAGGTCTTAACAACACACAGCCCTGCCACGCAAAGCTAGTTCGATAGAACATGAAGCGAATCATTTTGCTGACCATGACCATGGCCGTAGACGGGTCTTGGCATGTAGAATAAATTATTAGGAAAGATGTAGGGTTCGCCAGTCGAAATTTCATTAGACATGCCTAACAGCCTTTTATTTTACAGAAGTACAATGTCATTGGTTTCGTAATTTTATGCATGATTACTTTGGAACCGGTATGATATGCATGGTTTCGATCGCAACAAAATCAATGTTTTCGTATAGATAACATTGTTTTCGTTAATAACGTAGAAAAACGGTTAAATACAGATTAATTACACGTCCTATTCTATGTTTCATATTGGTGGCGACAATCGTCACTTAATGAGAAAAAAAACCCTCAAATTCAATGCAAAACATTTTAAAATGGATTTTTTTGATAAACAAACATTTAAACAAGACTGTTGGCTTTGTATGTCAACATTAAACATTGAACAGAGTAACATTATAGAAAGAACTTGACTAGATTTAAGTTTCGAATCCTCAAGCGTTGTTTCATATATTATTCTGACAGATTCATGAATAATGAATAAGGACGCACATATCTGTTGCATAAAGCTTGCTACAATGAATCACTATTTGCAAATAAGATTGTCAATGCAAAGGTTTAAGACAAGTCCAAGAGAGAAAGGAAACGGATATATAAGTATAGCTTACCATTCATGTTACCTACGCAATGATTTCAAGAGTAGGCTCTATAATCCAATTGTCAGTAAAATAATTAAGATTTACATTTATTAAAATCCGCACAAAAATGGATGAACGCCTGAAAACACGAATATATGGTAGGAAGCATCATGTATTGAAGTATGGTAGAATGCGCCTCGAGGATATATATTCTGAGTCTCAAAATGTTATGATTCTTCTTTGATCTACCACATGCTAGGGTTAACTTAACGCTCTTGGTGTAAGATAAATTTCGACCGTCTTAGTTTTTCGAAGATCGGGAATTTTATTTTTCGCGATAGAGTAAAAACAGTGATGGCGGCCATTTTGAATTTCAAATATCGGTAAATCTTGAGTAATTTGTTTCTCTAGTACCAAAATTAGCACGGTGATCCCGGATTTTTATTCCTGATTTTGGAATGCTATGGTAGATAGATTCCTAGAGGAAAATTTAAGCAAAAGTTTGTCTTTCAATTTCGAGGCGACTACTGCCTTAAACGAAGCGGGCTTTAAGTAGACAGCTCGGCGTGTCCAGCTTAAGTTTGAAATATCCAAATTTTCTGTAGAGCATTTCCACGTACCTACCGGTAAAAGGAAGAATTATAACATGACTCAAACTTACACTTTTAGCCCAAAAGTGTGTAATGCTTAAAAAGTGCAATGCAAAATTGACTAAACTTGAAGGGAGAACAATTGCTATTGGTAGTGCCCTTTAACAATTGATAATCTGAAAATAGTATGTGGCTCATTTGTTATCAAGGACACTATTTTACTTCCTAGCTTCGATTATATCTGTACTGCTTTATAAGTGCAAGAGTTTGGTTTGAGTCATTCAAACGTGTTGAGCTCATGTATTGATAAAACACTTAGAAATGAATAAATCTACAGACATACCTGCCAGTTATACCGAATGTTTTCTGTTGTACAGGCGACCGTGGCCGGAATCTTTCAATGGAGCAGTGTGCTGCTTAAAGCTCAGTATAACTGAATATAGCAATTTGATTTATTGTTAGTCCGACCCACGCGATGGTGTAAGAGCCCTGTTGTACGTTTTGCAATTATCGCCATCGAGCTTATTACTTCGACGAAAAACGAAGTAATTATCTTCGACAACAAAGGGCAGTGTTCTCGAAGAGTGATTATTTTGAAGTTCATTTCACTGGGAAATCACACCATGACAAATTAATATTATTACATGCTTCGTATATCAAAGGTCGAGCACCTCATATGATCCAATGATATCTTGTTGATGACGTAGCGCACCGCATTGTCGTCACCTGACTGAAAGTGAACCAGGACTGTTTTCAACTTGATCAATTTACATGTTTTATTTAAGAAATACTGTTTTTACAAAATTATGCATCAAATAAAGCCGTAAAATGAAATAACGGAAAAGTAATAGACTCATTATAAATGCCTTGTTTACCATCAGATTGACTTGGCCCACACTCTTTAGAATACGACTGAATGCTCCTTGCAAAAAATGCAAAAAAATTGACATCACAGCATATATTTTCTCAGTCTCGGGGATGTGCCTAAATAAAAAAGGTGCATGCATATGAGCCTCCCTAGGAAGCTTTACATATACAATATGGCGTTCATTCAAGTATAGATATTCGGTTCAAATTGTTGATGATTTCTAGGGATGTTCTATTGCATATACTTTTTTAACAAGATAATTATTACTTCATATTAACTAAATTTGCCACCCTCCGTAGAATTCTCCGTAGAATGTGTTCCTCATTGAAACTGAATCTCCTACAATCACATATATGGTAAATCATAGTGGGTGGTTCTTGTAGCGTGGTGTTGTTTGTTACTATGCCATTTTGATCGTATCGAAGAAACACCATAGTAATCTGTTGTTAGACACGTGATGATTGAAGACTTTGAAGAGAATCGACACGACTGCTTTTATCACTATGTAAATGGGCAAGGCACCCGAAAACATAAACAAATTAAAGGTTGATCAAACGTTTGCATCAAAATATCTCATTGCGTGAAAGATTTCAACAAGTGAAAATATTTTTCAAATATGAGATAGTTATGCTTACGGGAGATCCCCGGATGTTATAAGAACCAAGGAAGCCTAAAGTCTCTTGCATGCTACTATGTCGGGATATGGTTAACAGTTTATGCCACAGAACCTTGATTTCTGTTTGTGGCAAAAACAAACAAACAAACAAACAAACAACAAACTCAGAAAATCACAGGTTGCTCTGGACATTCGTAGGGGCGCAGACAAATCTAGGAAGAAAAGTTTCATCCTCAAAAAGCGTCAGGTAGTCAATTACGAGTTATGCTTTGTCATCGATCAAAGGGGAATTTGAGTGTGAACGGCCGGGTGACCAGATATTGTTGAGCGACATTCAATGCCGTGATTTATGTTCCTATCTCCTTCCCTCTCCCCTCAATCCCCTTTCTGATTTTCTCATGCGTCAGTGCTCGTCACCGGAGGGTATTCCCACTGTGTCTGAAACACAATTTAGTTCAGGATGCAGCAATCAAGGTATAAAACTCGGTTTAGTAGAAACAGTACTCCTGCCAAAAAGGTGAGTTTTCTCTCAGCCCATTCACAATGCTCGAGCGAGTTGTTAGATAGTTCCGTCTGATGGGTCGTGATTCACTACACTGTAAAGGAACGATTTAGTTCCGAATGTGACAAATCTGCGGAAAGACTTTGAAATCAAACAAGGAAAACAGAAGACAAAATTAATCTAAACTACAGCATATTTCGTGCTACATCAAAAGTATATTAAATCGGCGCACAAAAGAAGAAAACGTTTTTTAAAGCGCAGTGGTCGTCGCGCTGCGCGTGCGTGATTTTTTTGTTGATAAACAATAAATTTTTGGAAACATAAGTCTTCTCAACTTCAATAGGAGTGAGATGGGAGCAGTCCCCCACTTTGTTAAGGCCTTTGTAAGACTCAACATCATGCAATAGTAAAATATTAAGATCGGAAACGAACTTCAGTGGTGTATTTCTATCTATAAACTCGTGTAGAGCTACGAACATTGGGACACTACACTCAGCAAATTATGTCGCTGAGTTTACTGCACGCAGACACAGTGAACAAAAAGGTTTGATCGCGCGATCACGCTGGTTGTACACAATAGTACAGTGAAAATACATAACTAAAATGATCAACATTGCCTATATATGTAGACTAGCAACAAGCACAATGCCTAACACAAAAATTACACTCAAGACCATGATCGGCAAGCCAGAGCAGGACATGGGAGATGTTGTTGGGAGACGGTCAGCGCGTTGACGTACACGGATATAAAGAATCTGGTCCCACAACGTACCGGCCCGCTACGACTTGGCCCACAACCAACTGTTGATCACCATGTCTTACTTCTCCTAGTATTACGTGGTAAGAAATAGTAAAATGACAGG
>LD347231.1:233878-246898 GCA_001465055.1 Ptychodera flava | reverse complement strand
CAATCGTCTGTTGGCCTAGACTGTGAAAATGTCATTCGAATTTCATGCTCGTGTGCTAAAAAACCGGTGTCGTATTTGTGCACGGAAAATAAATGGCACAAGTTATCGGGTCCTACTAATTACTGCCCGGCACTGCCCGTCGCTGCCCGTCACTACCCGTCAGGAAATTAGCCTTCCAATTACTGTGATTAGTCGATATCTCAATACAAAGACCACTACTCTTTGTAAAAACGAACGAAATAACATTCTCAGATCCAAAAAATGTTGATTTTCGAACGAGTAGCAACGCTAATCGTGTGATCGTACATGCATCACCACTGGCCATACATACTGCCCATCGACGTCCGACCACTTTCCGTCACTGCCGCAGGAAATTTACCTTCCAATGACTGTAATCAGTTGGTATCTCATATCAAAAACATTACTTACTATAGAACCAAAGAAAATTGTCGTCCTAGACCCGAATAACGTTGATTTGCGAATGAGTGGCAACGCTGATCGTATTCGATGTCCAAACACTGCACTGCCCGTCACTGCTTGTCGAGTCGAGAACTTTGCGCACCAATATTGATGTTAGTTCGGAGACAGGACTCCACTCGGGCATTTGGAGTACAACAGACTCTTATTTTGTAGCTTTCTATTATATTAGTGGTCTTTGGTATCGATATATCGACAGATTACAGTACTTGGAATGTTAATTTCCTGACGGGCAGTGACGGGCAGTGACGGGCAGTGACGGGCAGTAATTAGTAGGACCGCAAGTTATCCATGCTCCAATTTTATCGTGGAGTTAAAGAATTGTTTCAGAGTACAGTTTTAGTGAAGACATTCTAACGTTCACTCGTCCATTTTTTGTTGTCTCTGTAAGAGAGGCATTGCTTCATGGCAGCAGGCAGAAAGCAATAACAAAACCTATCAGCCAGGGACACACGTAGTGAAATGGTCCAAACACTGTAGAGTACGGAGATGTGCGGTGTGTGATGCATTGTGTAAGGCAGGAAAGAAAAAAAAGACAGTAAAAACAGGGGCAGACCAAGTCAATACCAAGGCAGTGACATTTCTGGTATCACTGGCAAGGAGACAGGAAAGACGGGGAAACTACAGAGTGAAACTCATGGCAGTACAAATCTAACAGCAGCTGTAAAACAGAGGGCAGGAAAAAAGATGAGAAGATTCATTCCCTTGCAGAGACAGAGGTTCAATGATCTCATTGAAGAAATGGAGTGTCCCATTTGCAAAGACATAATAGATGGACCAATACAGCTTTTGTGTGATGGACCACATGTGTTTTGTGCTGAATGTTTGTGTCAGTGGTTGCAAGTTTCTTCATCCTGTCCTGTGTGCCGTCTCTCTATTATGTGTGAATCTATTGTAAGTCCCCCATTGATTTTTCAAACATGCTATCAAATGCCACAGTCACATGTGATTATGGGAATGTCGGTTGTAAGTCAGTTGTGCCACTGCAAGATCTGCAACACAACACGGAGTGGTGTGTTTACCAGTCCATTGCTGGAGACCACTGCTACTCGTCAGTGAGCCCATTTCCCTTCAGAAGCCACCATACTCCAGTCCCAATTCCTGACCCAATCAATACCGAGACATCAAATGATGAAACATCAAGGGATAGACAGAACAATATATGTGCAGTGAAGGCCGCAGAAATTATATTGCAGAATGTATCAGCGGTGCATATGCTGCTACAGTATAAAGAAATGGCAACAACACTTGTCAAGAAAAAAATAGAAGCAAACAGAAGTGATGATAGTTTGATAAAGGTTAAAATCAAGGGCCAGGTGAGTTTTATACCAGCATTACTCTTGCTGATCCATACCCACATATCAATATACAGTTAGATTTTGGAGTAAATTCTTCTGATAAAGCTATCATGGAATATGATGATTTGTAAATTTGTATTTGTAATAACATTTATTTGGTTTTGTAGTACATGTGTGACCTGGTAGTGGTTCAACAAATTAATTTCAACAAGCTCGTCCAATTTAATGAATTTATCACCCACATATACTTTTGAAAGATAAATTTGGTTTTTCAATTTTGGGTGTGATTTTTTTCAGCCATTGTGTTTAACATATACACCAAAGCCACGAAAAACAACCTCAGAAGCTAGCACTATGACAAGACGTCAGAGGGTGTTGCAGTTAAGTCAGAGGAGAGACATTGTCGGTGGTGGTGATGCGATGCTGCAGCTGAGTGAGAGGAGGTGAGACACAAACAAAAGGACAAGAAGGAAAATCTTCCAGATCTTGGGACTCACTCCTGATATACCTCCAGGTGCTGGCCTGCACTTGAAAGTTGCTATGGGAACAACATGGGCTGCCAAGAGGAAATTACGGCGTTACTTCAAGGCATGGCATGTGAATATTGGAAGTGAGGTATGTTATGCAGGTCATTTCCCCCCACACTCATCAAGGTCACTGTCCTTCTTGACCTCACAACCATGAATTTAATTAGTCATGTTTGGAATTTTCTGGAAATTTAATTAGTTGTGTAAGAGAGAGAATTTTAGAACAGTAATTAGCATGTCAATAAAAGTTCTAGATTGTTCTTATATGCTCCTAATATTGGGACAGCAGGCTTGCAGTCAGACTTTTGGGATTGTGTGCAAACTCAATTATGATCATGTAGAGAAAGACTGTGGATAAGTAATCTTGTTATCACATATTACTGAATATATGTGTTACTGTTGTTTTTGGATCTTGTTCATATTTGTCTTCAGGTCTAGCAAACTTACCTGGCATGGTACAATACCTACCAGTGAAATTTGGATAAAGTTAGGTGGGGACAAGGGTCAGGGAACCATGAGAATGGTTTACCAAGTTGCTAACATCAGTAATCCAAATGTAGCAGATAATACAGTGATTTGGAGTACATTTGCAGCACCCGATTCCTATTACAATTTAGAAATAGCTTTAGCTGTTAACAGAGGTCAGGTAGATAAACTGGATGGCACAAAGTGGAAGTAAGTCTAAACATGCATACTGTGTTTTACTAAACAATGAACAGATTGTACCGTATATCTATTTTGGTACAATATTTGGAACTTAAGATACATACATATTGGTTATCCAAGTATAATACATGCATTATATTGCTGATCCAAAAATCTGAAAAACAATGTGCAGATCTGACCAAACTTATGCAACATATATATGATACCTACATTAAATAGTACAAAAGGCAAAGTTGTTTTCTTGCATGTTGATGTGTAGAACATGGGCATTAAGTTAGAATGGTGTGGACAATTGTCTTACATTCCACTTTGATTTATTTCAGGGACAAGACACTATTAGCACGGATGATGGGAGATTATGAGTATCTGGCCAAGAGTTATCGATTGTCTGGACCAAATGGTATGAAATGTATACTTGCATGCCATGATTTATACATAAGAAAAGTTGAGGCACTGACAGGACAGGCAGTTTATTGTGTACACTTCAGTTTTACCTATGATTTATATGTGTACGTCCTTGACCTATCAGTTTGCAATATGTGCGTCTGTTAATAATCAGCATGCATTGTGTATGATATGCTGTAGAACACAATTATGATAATTTGTTGTAGTTTTTCGTTGACGTAAGACATTCACAGCTAACATTGATTAGTCAGATAAATTTAAAGGAAGGGGTACACAGTGGGTCAGATCTTGATAAATATTTGCAAGCTATTGACAAATGATTGTTTTCATCTGTAGAAATTCCTATGTTTATTTCTCAATTTAATTCTTACACATAGTATTAATATGTATACTGGCAATGCAAAATGTAGTAACCATGAATTTCTTTGAAATAAATATTTAAATTGATAAGTTTGCATATTACAGGTACATCCTCTCCAAGAGTTCACACATGCACATCAAATTGACTTCATGAACACCAGTCATGTCTATACCCACTAAGGTTTTTTAAATTAATTATGTCAGTTTTTGTTCCTTGTCTTCCTCACATTGAAATATTTTAGGGAAATATTTTTGCGTATGCTGTGTGATCAGCAAGGAACAAGCACAGTTGCCGAAGGAGGAACAACCATTGTCATCAATGAAGAAGAGAACCCTTGATGATATCAGAAAATGTCACAGTGAATTTCTTTCAACTGGTGGAAACCTAAGGCATGCCATGCAGCACTACAATAGTGTCAGAAAGCCACTTTTCAATGTACCACTGCACAGAGTATGTACTAATCAATTCAATCCACTATGCTGTTTGCTTCCATTGACCAACTAAGCATATAGCTCTCTTCTATTTCAGTCAGTTCACTTAACCTTTCTCTGAACAGTTCAACAGACCACACTGTGGCCTATCTACATGTATGCATGCCACTATGCCCATAACGGTGTGCACAAATAGAAGTTTATTAGTGAAGCTATATGCGAAAACAAGTTGACAATGAAGCCAGCACATATGTCAGCATTTGTGATCAATCTAGTTGTTGTATATTTGTATCTATCTTCATAAATAGGTAGGTATGAACGTTACAAGATATTGTCATACATTAGAAGTAAAAATAAATGTGCTAACCCTTATATTTTATCACAGGTTGCAGTCCCAGGGTTGCACATCAGTCCTGGCTTGTTTTAAAAGTTTTTCACCATGATTGAAGCTAACTGTGCAGTACTAGATATTAAGATCATCACGACTCTGGAGAGAGATGATGACATTGATGAACCCGTGCTGAAGCCTGCTGGATTTGACACATATGTGGCCATGTTGAAACAAGTCGAGACATTACAGTGTGAAGCGAAAGAACTCCAAGAAGAAGCTAAGACCTTGGCTGATAGTATTGAAAAGGCTCTCCTTGCTGATGATGACTGTGACGATGATGATGAGGATGACGACAACAGTGAAGATGATGGCAGACTGCCACTAATGACCTTGGGCAAAGTTAAAAAAGCCCAGGAGAAAGTGCAGGAACTCAGTGAAGAAGCTGACAGGAAGGTTAGTATTTATGAATAGAAGACCATAGTACATTAACAAAATAAAAATACATGATTTTGTGCTAATTTTGAAATCTTGTGAGACACAATTAATTTCAGTGGCAGTGAGTTGCTAGCCAAGTCAAACTTTTTATCAAACTGGAATAGTTGCCTTGTTAAATAAACATGTAATGTTTGTTTAGCATGTTGTGAAATTTCCTGTATCATGTGAGAACACCAACAGATAACCTGTCTAGCAACCTGAGATCTCAGAGGGTCTCCTTCATCTTTGAAAATGGCATATTGATACCTGAAGTAAGATCATTTTTGTGATGATAAGCAATAACATTGTAAATCTCAAGTGCACAGTCGTGTCTATGCTGCATTTTCAGAATTTTGGCTTGTGCACATTTGTAGTGCAGTCAATACTTTCCAGACAACACAGTGTTTATCTTTGTTTTCTTAGATATCTGAAGCTACAGACGTAAAAGCGAAACTGCCAAAACAATGTGGTTTTGAAATCTGCGGTATTGACCAAGCTCTGCAGTCATTTGGTGTTGGACGTCATTCTTACCACGGGCAGGCATTCATCGGAAATCATGTGAACAATTTCGTCTACATTATTTTGACCTACTTTCAGTGAAACAACTCTGTTTGCTTCTTTGAAAGAAAGTTATCATATCCTTTTTTTATTTTTTGTGTTTCAGGAAGAAAACATTCACACGTTGTGCAAGAGCATCATCAGGACCACAGCAAGAATATGCCCATAGCTGAATGAACAGGCTGCACACATTTGTGGTCTGTATAAGCCAATATTTTCAAAATTTGCAGCCTACCATAATCTTTAGAGTACAAGCAATAGAATGTCAGATGAATATATTAGCATTCTCAGTTCAAACATATCACATTTAATGGCATATTACAGAGAACACTTTCCTAATGAAAGTGTACCCCCCAAAATGCATATGTTAGAAGATCATGTCATCCCTCAGATTGAAAACACAGGGTTTGGCTTTGGTTTCCCCACAGAACGGTGTAGAGAGTATCCATCATGAGATTAGGAAGGGAATGGACCGGTATAGTAAAGTACCTGGCCATAATGGTTTAAAGAAATTAGAACTTATGGTAAGGGAGCATCATGTGATAACCAATCCCAGTCATGTGAAAGTGCCAAAAACACAAAGGGGTTCATACAGAACCAAATAAGCAACGTGAAATAATGATGGCCATAGTGATAAAAGTAAAGATAAATCATGATAAAATAAACATGTAAAGAACAAATTAATTAAGTCAATAACAAACCAATATGTAAATAAAAACATTGAAATCTGGTTCTTTCTATGAATCATATTTTTACTAAATTGATGCTTGTATTTTTAGTCCCCACAGATACCGTCCGGGGGGACTTATAGGTTTGGTCATGTCCGTGCGTGTGTCAGTGTGTGCATTTGTCCGTCCATGCATCAGTCCGTTCACGAAGATATCTCAGAGATACATGGAGCGATTTCATTCAAACTTGGTACAAGGATTACATGTACATATGCACGTTGATTTGTTTTGTGATATGATGCAATATGGCCGCCGTGTGGCCATTTTATTACAATTTTTTTTTATGTACAGAGCCATAACTCCGACATGTTTCAACCGATTTTATTGAAAGTTGGTACGAGGACATTGACCTTCATCATACATATGCACATCAATTTGTTTCACAACATTATCCAATGTGGCTGCCATGCGGCAATCTTATTACAATTTTGTCGTGTACGGAGCCATAACTCAGGCATATCTCAACCGATTTTATTCAAAGTCGGTACAAGGACATTGACATATGTCATACATATGCATGTCAATTTGTTTCATGATATGATCCAATATGGCCGCATGGCAGCCATTTTGTTACATTTTTTCCCTTCCTTAGCCATAACTCAGGCCCGTCTAAATGGATTTTATTCAAACTTTGTACAAGGACTTTGACCTATGTCATACATATGCACGTTGATATGGCTGCCATGCCACCATTTTGTTACAATTTTTTCATGTACGGAGCAATTACTCAATCATATCTCAACCGATTTTATTCAAAGTTGTTACAAGGACATTGACTCATGTTATTCATATGTATGTCGATTTGTTTCACGATATTACCAATATGACCACACTGCGGCCATTTTGTTATGTTTTTTTTCATGTCGAAAGCCATAACTCTGGCAAGTCTCAACCGATTTTATTCAAAGTTGGTACATGGACATTGACTTATGTCATACATATGCATATAGATTTTTTAGACAGTAAGATTAAATATGGCTGCATGGCGGCCATTTTGTTACGATCTTTTCATGTACAGAGCCATAACTCAGACATCTTTCCACCAGTATCATTCAAAGTTGGTATAAGGACATTGACCTATGTCATACATATGCACATCGATTTGTTAAACGACATGTAGCAGTATCATGTCAATTACCTAAGTTTCATAATTATACTGATATGTCAAGAAATACTGCATCAGATTTCATGAAACTTGGTACAGATGTTAAGCTTACATTGCTTTAACAATGAAAAAGGCATTTATCAGTGTCATTTTAATTAATTTGTAATTGCTTATTTAATGAACTTTCCTAATTAGAGTTATATATCCACAAATACTGCGTCAAATTTGATGAAACTCGGTACAGATGTTGATCTCATAGTTTGTAAATACTGCATTAAACTTTATGAAATATGGTACCGGTGATAATCTATTAGTGTTAGGATAGTATGCAAAAATGTTCGGCAACATCCTGTTGATTCATTACTAATTGACTCATTTAATGACCTTTTGTAATTATGATGGCGGCCTACATTGGTTTTATGTTTTCACCACCGTGGAACTCATTCTTGGCCATTTAGCGCCATCTGTATCACAGTATCTTTATCATAGACCTAATTAATGAAGAGGACTCTATCCTCTCTGAGGACTTGTAATTAAAGTACCAATGAACAAGTGGGGACTGTGTCATCAACGACTTGTTCAATTTAAAATTGATGCTTGAAAAGTCATCTTTATGGTGAGTCCAGTATATGTAATGATGAATTAAATGTAAACTTACCATTTTAGGATGCTTTCACATGTTCAAATGAAACTTCCTCCAGTTTTATCTTACATGAAATATCATAGGAAAAGTTAAATTTTTAGCATGAAAATAAGAATGAAATACTTCTAAATGCTTTCATTATGATTTAGTATATATACTAACAAGTACAGATGTAAATAACCTTGTTTTGCTTATCTCTTTACAGAATACAACGACCCTGGAAGTTTACAAGGTGTCCATTTGATTTCAAGTATTTCTCATTTTTTAATTTTGTTTGTATTTTTTCAGATTGTATTTAAAATAAAGGTATTTGATCATTTCAATTTGTATTTTTTCAGTTTCTGTGTACCTTTCCTTTTCGTTTCCTATATTTTTTGTTTAGCTCTTTATTTGTCCCTTTTTTAAAATGCAACTTTGTGGGATAAGTTACTTTTGATATTCAGAGAGTTTGTAAAAGATGTTTGCCCGAAACTTTGTTACCGGTACATGTAATTTATTTGAGTCTTGTCACTTCAAGAAATAAAAAAAATGTTTTATTCTATATGCACGTGTCTGTTTTGATCATTTATGTTATGGTTTGAAGCAATTTTCAATAACATTACACTTAATTTGCCATTGTGCTGTTAACACAATCACCGTACAATACAAATAAGGCAATAATACATTGATTTCTGCCTATATGATGAAAAAGGTGCCTCTCTAATTTTTGCCGTTTGTGGCGCTGTTCTGTGGCTTCCGATTGAATGTGTATCCATAAGGTTCGCACACAAGTTAAAAGTCTGTGCCTGCTGGGTATCGCTTTAAACTGCTTAGTGTCACTTTTCCGACAAGCATTTAATTACTCCTTGGCTTAATGATATCCCTCTCTCCGTACAGTATTATGTATAATTCTGCGCTGCACGTACAACAATCAGAAGTCACCCCTTTTGACAAAATTAAAATAAACAACACCTCTTTTTCAGAATTCCCAGAGCTTCAATGAACTAGTCTTATTACATTTCTATATAATACTTATAGCCCCTAAACTTGTAATAATAATAATAATAATAATAATAATAATTATAATATTTATTACTTTAAAGTAAAACGCTTAACATGTAAAAACATCTCAAAGCGCAGTACAAAACTGTTCTAAAAAGATCTAAAAATACTGTTTAAAAAGATGTTTTTTAAGATTATCTTTAAAATTGTTAAAAAAGCAACATGAACGCAATAAAAATGGCAGCCTATTACAGGTGGAGCACAAACGGAAAAAGCCCTGTCACCGTAAAAAACTGTTTTAGAAATGGGTTGATATAGCATATATGTATGAGTAGATTGCAAGGCAGACCATAAAGAAGACTATTACAATAGTCAAGCCTAAATGTTACAAAGGCGTGGACTAATTTTTTCTGTCAAGTCTTGATCTAAAAGGTGTCGGATTTTAATTATTCTCCACAAAGCAAATGACGCTGATTTACATAAATTGGAAATGTGTGGTTTCATAGACATACATGAATCAAATAATACGCCAAGATCACGGACTCTAGGTGAAGAATTTACGACGACATCACCAACTTGAATGTCGCACTCCCGTGGTTGATTCCCCTTCACAAACTTAGAGGAAAATCTGATAACCTCAGTTTTACCTTCATCGAGAGCAAGCATGTTATTGCTCATCCACAGACGAATTTCCCGAATACAACTTTCAACCTGATCACAGGGGAAATTATCACGTGAGCAGACAACTGGGTTTCATCAGCATAACATATAGTTTCCAGCTTGTGTTATAATGTCCTCAAGAGGTGCTGTGTATAAAGTGAATAACACGGGTCCAAGTACGGAACCCTGGGAGACACCACAATCCCCAGGGTATAAAACTAATAGATAAAAGCGGATACAATAGAACGTGTCAAAGGAAAGTGGAACGACTACAGAAAAGTAAAATCTTACGCATGGTCGCAGATGCAAAGATCACTCTTTTCTTTAATTTTTTTTGAAAATCTCAAATATTTTACGAGGCTAAATAATGTTGTAGCTAGATGTGTGGTGGTCACGAATGCGTAAAATATTTTTCAGACATAGTCTAGAATAGCGGAAGTACAATAGTTTTTTTGCATTAAACGGTCAAGCCACAGGCAATTTTGATAAACCTGTTCGAGTGAATAGTGGTATTAGTATATATTGCTCTGCCGCTATATTAAAGGCGGAACCTCCCTTTAAAAGGACACCAAGGTATGGTGGCGTTCATTGTATAAGTGGACACCAAACAGGCAACACGCGGGTACACGCTCAACAAAATGCCAGTTTTTAGTTTTCCCCGGCCGCAAATACACAGACAGACTACCAAGCGGTCAGCGTGAAGTTGCTGCCCATCGAACTCTGTGGTTATATTCAAAGTCTAACGCGACTGAAAGACAATTTTTTAGGAAATTCAAGCGTTTGTGGTGGGGAATCAATGACCATTGGCGATTTGAACAGACCGTCAATCAAAAGCTTGCATAAACTCTGTTTGCAGGATTAGCAAAATGTGACAATAGGTTGAGATCAGTTTGTGTAATTAATGTTATAGAAATCAAACATCATACTGGCCATGTGTTTGACTGGGAGGAGAACTCCACTAATGCGAGAACCTGGGATTGAAAAGTGCTGCTTTAAGTCGGTTTGCATACTTGCGGTTACACGTGGGGCGCCCTCACCGTCCAGATCGGTTGCGAATTCACACAGTATTAAGAAATTGCAACATCAACGAGCCGCCTAGTTCAATGTCAAGATATCACCTCACGACAGGGCTTGTAGTTTTTGGTGTCTTCTTTGCAATGAATAGTAAGAAACAGGGTGACCGGTACTGGGGTCAAGAGTCGATGTAATCTTTACCTAATGTGACGCCTTTGAAAGTATCATTAATAATAATGACCCACTAACCTGATTAGTTGTCAACTACAAAGGTGAGTCGTTCTGAGCTCTATAAATGGTTACGTATTCAATGTAGTTTGTCACGACTGTAAACTACAGCTTCATTTTATTAGAAAACAAATCACGTCGAGATGCAGTGTGTTATCTTAAAAATACAGCAGCGAAGCTGTATGTGTGTCATGGCTAATGTTTTGTTGAAGACTGACTTTCAGCCCGGACTAGAATACATACGTCAGCAATAACATTGAGCATGCGTACTATGCATTGTGTCCGCAAGTTTGATACTGTATGTTTCGACAATCGTCGTGAAGAAGTATAAAAATGGTGAAAACATGGGAATGTAAAAATATTCAATCATGAAAAATGAAATGCAGTTTTGATTGAGTTCTTGTTAAGCTGTGTTGTATTTTGTTGGATTTCGAATGTTTTAGTTACTTACTCTTAAAACTAGAAAGTTGTATAGAAAAAGGAGCACATTAAAATTTACATGTGTTGAAATCAGATAAGATGCATTCAGCATGTATAAACATTGCGTTACAATTTTTGGTATACCACCCACAGTTGTTTCCTGTTGTAGCCTAAGAGAACATGGGTAGCTGTACAGTTATGGTGCTAAGGAAAAGGGTATTTTCTGTAAATGGAAGTTTATCGAATACGCCATGTACTAGTTTTGAAGAAAATATATATTTGCCCAGTTGCCGTGACGTCGTTGAGGGTATGTATGAGTTACACCTTTTATTAGGCAAGCATATGTCTATAATGTAAATTAAAATAGCATAATCCGTCTCGACCCTTTATCTAATCAGTACATGCATTGTTTTAATTTAAATATGATTAAGTAAACTTTCGAATCATAAAAGCCTACACAAATTAGAATAGTTAGTGAAGTATGCCTACGAAAACTAACACTAAACTTCGCTGTCAAAATGGAAGAGCATGACATTAGTTTGCCCTAGTGGTAAAACGTTTAACCACATACACAAACAAACACACACACACAGCCCCCCCCCCACACACACACACATTTCCTGTCACTGACACCGGTAAAGTATATTCCAATTGCTTAGTCGCTATTGAAACGATGATTGGAAATTCAACCTTTTCGGTTTTTTTGCGAGATTAGAAGACGACGTGTGTTTGCAAATGTCAAAAATCTACGTTGCATGTTGGTGACATACCACACAAAAATGACTAGCTTCAACGGAGGTAAGCAAACTGCTTATAAAGTGGTCTTTATCAAAATTTTTAAAGTGAGACCATCTCACTAATTAACCCTTCCTCCCTGCTTGTCTATCTGTAATAATAAATCTTAATAAAGTACATTTGTAATGCGCCTAAATTCTGAGAACAGAGCTCGAGGCGCAATGTATGTCTGTATGTGTCTCTATCTCTCTGTTTGTTCTCCCTGTCTCTGTCTCTGTATGTCTCCCTGTCTGTCTGTTTATCTATCTGTCTCTTTCTGTGTCCCTTCCCGTACCTTTCTCTCAGTCTCTCTGTCTCCCTGTCTCTCTCTTTGGTGTTCAACATGTATTATGTATATTAATTAGTTCTACCATACATCATCCCACTGTTTGCATTGGTTATATATTGAAGTATTTTATGTCGCATTGACCAAATTTGCATCGATTAGACGACATGAACAGTTAGCAGTGTGATTAGCATATAATTGAAATAAACCAATATTCCAATCAGTCAATAATTGATGTGATAATTTTTATTAAACTTTAATCAAAAGGTCAGTCCATTTCATGAGTTGCCAGTGAAATACTTTATTAGCCAGCGCAAAACGCTATTATATTTGTTAATATATCAACAATCTACGTGTATGGTCGTATATTGGCGTAAACTTTGCGTAAAATATTTTTCAGATATTTAGTCACATATATAGGAAATATTTGATATGAATTTTAATGTCAACATCGATAGACTATTCTACCCTTACATAATGTGCATTAATAAATAAAACATGAGAGCATGCGTTGGTGGAATAATTGTACAATTTTTCGTTTACATTCATAATACCTACTATGAATATTATTTTAGGTATCAATAATATGTAATGATCTAATAATTTCAGCTTACAGAAATCCACTCTTTAACAAAAATTCATGTCGACAGCAA
>LD347231.1:166367-198325 GCA_001465055.1 Ptychodera flava | reverse complement strand
GGTCCATCTTTGCCGTCTATAAACCAAGCTATGCCCTTCACAATTCTAAAGAATGTACTTGTGTATAGGGTTTCTGTAATATGCAGTCTGTCTCTTGGAAATTCAAATGGAAACTCTCCAGGTTTCATGTAAGTTTGCGACGTCTTCCTGACTTCGAGTTTTTTGTAAGCATCGGATGTCTGAAATGTGATGAAAATAGATTCCAGGACTATTAATGTAAAAGAAATGTATGTTTCGTGATGCATAATGGATATATAATGAATCCTTGAGATAATTTTGAAGAAGACCGATTCAATTTACAGCAGTTTCAATTATAAACTCATCAACGAGCAAAACTTTAATTCCTTCCAACTCTGAACGTGTCCTCCTGTGCTTTAACGTTTCATCGGTATAAGCATATTTTGCTATGTATTTATATGGATGGATGCTGACCATTATAGAAAAACGATTTATTATATTTACCCTGCATGGAACTCAGTTGAGCTACGTTTAAACCCTTTAATCTAGTTTGGCATTATATAGAGCGAACATTATTTATTTTTTATTCAGCTTATTGTAAAACATGACGCTAATGATAATCTAAAATAATAACTTACTTGATCACAAGATGATATACAGTCGCTTTCATTGTCTTCTGTAACAATATTGTTTAAAGGAATACTTTCATAATTCACGGTTTCATCCGTTTCGTCATTAGGTCTTTCTGATTCACCATGACATCTGCGTTCTGTCAATTTTATGATAGAAAATCTTGATGTAAACGTTCGTGTAAAGCAAAGATAATATATTTTTTTTACAAATAATACTTTGTTCTCGTTGACAAATGTGCTGGCTTTATAGGTACTATTGGGCAATGATTTAATTCAAAAAGAATGACAATTGGAATGAAGGTAAAAACATCGACCCTCACCTTTCACTGAGTCGCATACCTCTATGAAAAATAAACGATAAAGGGGTATTTATCAAAGTATTGTAACATGATTGGAACTAATTGGGGATAATTGAATAACGTAGTAGTGAAGGTTTGATAAGAACATGTAAGCTCACCGTATAAGGGGCTCTCTTTTTTGCAATAAACTTTTTTTATTGGTAATTTGTAATATTGCAACTTTCAGCTATAGGGCACCTAACACTTTTGATAATTGCAAAAATTTAAAAGCCTGATTCTCTCAATTTAATAATCGTGTTTAGTTCAGTTTTAAACATGCAGAAGGCATAACACTATGTGGAACAGTGTAGTTGTTATGTTAATATTGGTGTTCGAATGAGATGTAGATCTGACACAGAATGTAATGAAACATCGGGGACGTTTATCATCATTTCAAGGAACATCGATCATATGTATTACATGTAGGCAATATCTACTCATACAGTAGGCATTCAACAACTCATGTTGTTGCTGATATAGTACACAGGAATAAATCTATTGACAAAAGATATAAATAAAGTAATACAAAAAACCCTAAAAATGGGGAGAGAGAGACAGAGAGACAGAGAGACAGAGAGTGGGAGAGAGATTACTACAACAGCACAATAATATGTAACTTACCATTGTTGATGCTTTCATAACTACGGCTCGATGTCATGTGTTCTGTGAGAGAGACAGAGTTGAAAAAATGACTGATAAATTGTTTCACTATTAATTACTATGTGTATTTCTTTTCGTGTGTTATATTATTTATTGTTGTACTCACGTAAATTCGCTTTGTTGCGACGTCGGATCACGTAAACTACCGGAACTGCAACGATGACCACAAGTACAACAACAGCACAGGAGCTTACAATAACGAACAACGTTATACTGGGCTGCAAAGTTACTGTAGTTTCGTTGTTACTTTCTAGAAAGCAAGAGGAATGCAAAAGTGTCGCGGAAGGCTTATTCTAAGGGTATAAACAAATCGTTTTGTTTCAAAACTAAAATGTTGAATTTTAGCATTATTCCGATTTTAATGTTACTCCTATTAATAAATGAGCCCACTGCCAGGGTATACGGACACACTGTCCAGGTCATAAATATGTTTGCTATCAACATTAAACACCGTGTTTTTCAGATGGGTGTACCCATGCATCATTACAACATGAACGAAAGATCTTGACTTGCCAATACAAGGCGATTGATTAGTTCGATTGCATAACCAGGGTTGCACATAAGCAATCTTGCACAGCTTAATTTCTCTGCTTAATTTCGCAGAGAAACACGACGAAAATGCATGGAAACATTGACAACATGAAGGCACGGTAAATTGTGATGTTTTTCACAGATTTTGATATAAAAAAAACTACAGATAAAACAATTTTTGTTTCAATCTGTTTTGTTTATGCCTTAGCCTAGGGTAGGTCTAAATAACATTTGTCTTCGATGAGGTCATATAGAGTGGTACAACTATAACAGTTCAGGCATTCTTAGCAGTATGACAGACATCGTCAACTAATTGATAAAAAATTGAGCAACTTTATTGTTGGCTATTGATAACGAATTAGATAAATATACATCCGTCACACACTCTATCCAGCATGGTTCCATTTAGTTTATTCAATTTAACAGGGTATCCGTCTCTGAGTCACTTTATTTCAGTCAAATTAAATTCACACAGTCCTCTTCCCTTCGACACATCGTATCCAGATTTTTACATCAGTTAACACTGTGTTTTTATCATCCCTATTCCATACTTAAGACCCGGAAGAAGACCTCCTGTGTGTGGTCGAAACACTGGTAAAATAAAGTTTTTAACCAGAGACAAAGAGACTTGCTTTTTTCTTTACACTAGCAAGTATGCTATATTCATGTAACGAAGCTGTGAAACAAAGGGCACGGGGTGATGATTGGTGTTTAGAAATTAAAGCTGCTTCTTCAATAGGCTGCTTCTGCTCTAATGAGGTAAGACATCAAATGGTGATCAACCTCTTAAAGTTCCCAATTTTAAAATAAGTAAGGTCATAAGCAAAATAAGGTTGTAAAGCTTGGCATGGTTAAGGTTGCCTTTGAAATAAAATCTGAGGAAAATTTAAGATGGCCGAGTGCTAACTGAGGCAATCAAATTTTACACAGCCTGCAGATCGTATTTGAAAAGAATCACAGCAATCAGTATAGTATATTAGTTAGAAATTTGACACCGTACACGCCATACTTACCCTAGTCCGCAAGGCGTGTCAAAAGTAACAGAGGTGTGGCGTTAAAAAATCGATACGTAGATGGGGCAGTCGTTATAATGCAACTGCTGTCCTTACCTTCTACCATTAGCGTCAGTGCTCGACTTCTGGTCTCTCCGATATTGTTCTTGCTTACAACTGTTATGTTGTAACGTGACCCTTCAACCAAACCACTTATATTAACAGAGATTTCTCCAAGGTTATTATCACTGATCACTTCCGTCGTTTTCGTTACCCCTTCAGGCAACTTCACATACTCCACGTAGAACTTCTGACCATCGCCACCGTTGAAACCCGCTTTCCAATTTACGTTGGCCACGTCCGCTTGCATATGGATTTCAATGTTTGTCACGGTATCCGGAACAGCTGTGCGGTGTATCAAGCATAAAGAAATGCCATTCCGCAATGAAAGAATTCATATATTCTACATGGTGTCAAAATGAGCCTTATATACTGAAGCGGTCTAAAGGACAGAAATACAACAATAAACAAAAGCGTGCATAGTATACATGTCTATTCCCTCTGGTGGGAAAAATACGCAAGGGAAACTTACATTTTTTTGAGAGATTTATGACAATCTCGACATCTCCGTGTTTATTTTCACCTCTGCAATAATATATCCCATAATCACTGTAGCTGACATTTTTGATGTACAGCGTGCTTTCTTGCATTAATTTGTTTAGGTCTTCTTCGATATATCGTCTGTTATCGTCAGGTTGTAATTCACTTCTGTCTTGGTCGTACCATTTGATAGATAAGGTTGGATTGCCTTTCATTTGGCACTGTAGAGAAGCAGTTTTACCGACGCTTACTGCTACTCTTCTGGTAATTTTTTCATCGGCGGGAAACGGCGCATCTTCAAAAACAAAGTTTAATACTGATTTGTTTAACAAATCATCTACTAAGTGTACTTTTTGTATGTTTGTCTTAAAGTATTTCCTGTAAGAAAAAAAATTGAAGTAAATCATGAAATTCTTTAAATATACGCAATGTTTATTGCTGTAAAAAGGAACAGGCATACATTTCAACAAATACCGTTCATTGTAATACTCACAATGTACATCCAAGTTTATCTTCTTTGACTCATATGTCTGTCCTGAAAAAATCCGGCTGGTTGCTACACAGTGTATCGAACGGCCCTTGTGCTTATAGCTTAAATTGAGATGAAGTTTTTCTTCTGATACTGTACCGTTGAAATAACCATCACTGTGTTCTGCTTGATTCGATGACTTCATTTCACGGTCGTCCATGTACCACAGTATATCGGCGGGCGGATTACTGCTACAGGAAGTGCACTGAAGTGTCAACGATTGATTTACTATCAATTCTGTTCTTTGGGTTGTCTTTGTTAGCTGAGTAAGGCAGTTTTCAGGATGGTTCGGCGGAACTGTAATGAGGTATGAACAAAAATCATAATGTAATTTGACAAGAATAATCTTGTTCTGTTTTCCTCAAAACCACTCGATTTGCTTACTCAGTTACTTCAAATCACAATTTCGAAAAGATGATCACAAATGATTTTTAGGCAAAAAGGGTGATCAAGAAACATATTTTGTCAACCACGCTTACAAAGCCTTTCAAGGTAAATTATAATTGAAAGTATCCTTACAGAAAATAGACATGGTAATTTCCCTTGAGAATATTAGCATTTCATCAGGGAAATCCTCAAGGCTTGCTGAACATTGTATCTTTGCTGCATTGTCGCTAGGTGTAACTTTATATTGCAATTGTTCTTTAGTTATAAATCCACTGTGTCCGCTACTTTCCTCGGTAATCGTCGTAATGTTGATAACATTAGAATGTCCTTTTAAAGGTGAACCGTTCTTATACCACGTGATGGTTGAAGCTGGATTACTCCGGCTTGTTGTGCATGTAAGCCTCAAAGACTCGCCTGTCTTTTTAGTCGTGTTGCTAGTCAGAAAGACTTCCTCTGGTCCGTCTTTAAAGAGAAATGAGATAAAGTAAATAATGATTTATTTTCAGTATTTAAAAGAAATGTTAAATTGGAAGTTTGTAAAACATGTACGTTACAAAAGGCGTTTGAGAGCAATGCTGGTTAAAAATACAGCAAAAATAATGATCTTTTAATTATAGCGTAAAAACGCACTCAATACACTTTTGAAACAAGTACTATCGGCCCGTAAGTTAAAAGACGATAATGATACAATTAAACGAAATAATTAGGATTGAAAAGGAGATAAATTTAGCCTTGTAGAGGTAAAATGCTGAATGTTAGGTTTCCCTTCTGAAAATGTAATTTTATAAATTGTCGGACACATTAGTGAAGGCAAGACTAAACAAACAAACGAACAGAAACGATGTGGTAACAGCATGGAGCTACCAAGTAGCCCCATGCTAACAGCGTCTTCATCAAAGCTTTGCAAATCGAGACATATAATCTAACAACACTATTAGTAGAACAAAGCAATCAAACAGGGACCAAACAAACCCATAAACTGAAGCGACTGATAAAGGAACTACCCAGGGTTCCGAAACGAGAGCGTCAGAATAATCACAGTTACTCAGACATGGCTAGTTTCTAACACCAAAAAAACCGAAACACAACACTGTGCACAGCATGAATATACTGCACTTAAATAGTGACTAAACAAATACAATCAGACCATACCACAAAGTGTTAGACCACACAACTCCAAAAATAATTTAATAGCCAATGTCACAGTACAACAAATTACCCACAATGCTATTTGATTTGTACCAACGACGTTAGTTTTCTTATAACTTTTTCAGTTCTGTATAAAAGCAATAATTTGGAGTCTCATAATAATTGATTAATAATATTTATTAAAAGTACGTTGAAATATTGTAGTATAAATTTCAAAGAAGCCATTAAATAACCATAAAAGTCACATTCTGCAGGTACTACAAATGTCACAGTTTTGGGAAGCAAGTTATGACCAACTGAAGTGGTCACTCTCTGAAAAAAGTTAGCATGTAAATTTCTTTTGTCTTTTCTATTTGGAAAAAATCAATATCCTTTTGTTTCATAAAACAGGTGCAACTAGTCTCCCTACTTTCCATCACTTTATTCTGTATGGCTGAAGACACAATCAGTGGAAAATTTACAAAAATCCTTTCTCTTCTCTCAATCAAGCACAATTTTCTTAATCCTTTAAAATGGGAATTGAGAAGAAAGGTGTTTTTAAAAGTACGTTTTCAGAATTTTTACAACTAGTCCAGGAATTTGTCTACACATGGGAGACATGGTAAACTTCACAGGGGTATCTACGTTGGTATAAATCATGATGTATTGTGGGAAGTCCCTAGTACTGTGAATGTGTGCAGCTGCGTTCTCTAATTTTACTTGCAATGTTTCATGTTTTCCTGTGTTTCGCTAAACTGCTAAAGGGACTTTTAAGTACAACGCTGCTTTCAAAGTCACCTACCAAACCATGCATTTTAAAGCGATGATCAAGATGGCCAGAACAGCCATTTTGACCAATTAGTATCAATAATCTGGGGAAAGTGCTAAGGGCGTGTAATTGATATATTGACGTGAGGAACATTGAGAAAAGTAGGATTAACCTGTTCAGTTTCTTACTACGTTAAGACAGGGAAAAATTGAAACGCTTCTGTAACATTATTTGTGATTTGTAAATACACTCACAAAATTTGTTTGTTTGTTTTTTTTTGTTTTTTTAGGTCTTTGTTTTGGTGTTTAAGACGTCTTAATGCGCCCTCTCGAGTTCAAAAGGTGTGCATGACCAAGCATACGGAATTGTAACAAGATGGCTGAAATGAACGACAACGTACTGGCTTGTCTTCTGTTTTTTACCTGCTGCATATGCAGTTCAGACGGAGTCGTCGTCGCCTTAATGATCTAAATGCACACCAAATGTAATCGTTAACCGATTTGGCCCTTGAGTTGGATTCGTTCAGAACTGCCGAGCGCGGGAAAATTTGCTATGGATTTGAAAATGGAAATGGAAATGCTATGGAAATGAAAATAATACATGAATACAAATCGAAAATATTACTCTAGCTCAGATTCAGAGATGATATTTTCATGATCTTTATGGGAACATAACACGAACTGAACGAATTCACATCAGGCATCAACAAAACGGGCCTATCATCAAATTTCCGTTCGAAAGCTCGACACATGAAATACATACCTCGATCTTGTGGTATACAAAGGTCAACGACATAACAGTGACAAAATACTGGACATCAAAACCAACACGAAAACCAAAGATACATTTCAATTCCTACATAGAACATCATGCCATCAAAAAAAATCTACATTTTAAGGCCTGATCAAAAGCGAAACACTAAGATACATCAGATCTTGCAACAATGAGGATGACTTTAGTGATAAAGTCAATTCATTCAATGCAAGATTAGTCGAACGTGGCTACAAAACAACAGGAAACTTCTAGAATCACATCACAAACAAAGTTCGCCAGAAGAATTAGGCAACTTGAACACCAGCGAACAAAAACAGAACAAAAAACACACTTGTGTTTACAACAAGATATAGCCCATATATAAAGACACAAGCTATAAAACTGTGTGTGAAAAGCATAGAGAGCATATAGAAAAGGGCGAAATATTAAGGAATGTATTCCCTAAATAACCAATCATCGCATACAATAGAAATACAAACATCAGCGATGCATTGATAAAGGCCAAAGTCAATTGCATTAGGAACAAGTCGATGAACGAACACAGTACGATCCAAACATAAGTATTTGATCATCACTGCTAGAAAAACAGGAGATCAACAGCCTGTACGTGACATTACAATATAAAGGATATATCTTTAGGTGACTGAGGAAGAGACTGCTCTGGTTTCGAAATGTGGGGACACAAAGGGCCAAGGCTGTCAAACACACATCTGACTACGCCCACGTCTCGCCACGTTTTTTTTAAAATTGACGACTCGTTTGTTAATTTTTACAATAACAGCAAAAACACGATTTAGACAAAAAAAACCTATAAAGCACATACAAGACGACAACTTTTTTATTTTAGTTCCAGTGCTTTGAGCTTGCGGTGGCACTGATCTGCTGTCCGGTTTAGACCTCTCTGTAGGGCCTTTTCAGCAATTTTTTTCAAGTTGTACACGAGGCTGTCTCTGAAGCGGCCCAGTCCATCCACACAGCGAGGTACGGATAAAGTTAATCCACGGGGCCTCACAAGTGGCTATTTCAGTCAATATTACAGCGTTTTTCTTTCTTTTTCAATGTTACAAATAAACCAGCTGAAGAGCACAAAACTTGTGTAGCTGTCTCTCTCTCCCTCTCTCTCTCATACTCACGTAGTACATCGAGGTATGTATAGTTCCAACCGTGTCCGTAACCATCAATTTCATCACAAAAAGTGTTTCTCGCCGTGCAATTGTATATTCCACTATCTGATATTTGTACTTTCTGCAGTGTAAGCGTACTTCCATTCACAACAAAACCACTTGGTGTAATCCACTGAAACATGTCAACATCAGGAACGGCCTTTGCATCGCAGTGCAATGACGTTTCATCTCCTTGTTTCACTCGTCGAACCGGCAGTGTTTCAACCTTTGGGGTAACTGAAGAGACACAAAATAAGGAAAACATGAAACAAGTGTTATATGAGCCCACCTATTCTTCGGTAATGATTTGGTCTAAATTGGCACTAAAGAACATTAAAAATGGTGATTGCTGCGTTGTATGAGAATACCTTGTGTGGACATCCAGCAAGTCTCAAGTGCATTTTCCACAACTTACAAGTTACATAGTCAAAAACAAAGTTGTTATTAAGGATGTACGATCGGAAAAATATAAGCGTACTGCGCCGATTTCCGCGCAGAAATGTATCCATAGTAATCACCTAACAGAACTATGAGTCTGAAACGGTTGAAATGAAATTTTTGATCTGTTGCTTACAATATTTGATAATAAAAGTACTTGACGCAACCTTGCGTTTGGTAGATTAGGTACGCATCTGGCTCTAATCTTGTTTAACGTCTGGAGACATACGTCAATTTCAACTCATTGACTGTCTAAGATCAATGTTAATGAGGAGAAGTCAGGAGAGCACGGTTGTATGTCAACGTGTTCAGCCTGGGTCGTGGGCAAAACCGTGGAATTTAACGTGCATTGGAGACATATTTTGGAAGGACGATGTTGTTGTTCGACTCTTTTTATTGGGCCAACAAACCGCTTTGACAACACCGTAACTAACAATAGATGAATCAGTCGTGATACCATATAATCACTTTCAACATGAAAAGAACCAGCGTCAAAGAAAACATACGAGTATGTGAGCGTGATAATTTATTGACTGTTTTTACGCTATGAGTCATAATGGTCAAGATGTGTCTAAGTGATAGCTCTAATCATACACTTTATTGCGGCAATAAAACGACCTTCAATCAACTGTTTTATTAGATAACAAAGTAAATTATTGTCAAATTGTATTCCCTAAGATTACTGTACGGAAAGTATAAGCAATCATTTTAGGATGACTTAAACACAACTCGTTATACTAGGTCCTTTCTTATAACTCACTTCTATCCCAAGTATCAGATTAAACAGACCTCATGTCTTTAACAATTGAAGTTGCTGAATGTTTGCAAACAAGATTATCGGTTTGTACTTACACTCAACACGTACTTCAGTGTGACTTAAACTCCCCCCTTTCTCTCCATTGAAATATGTGTTGTACACTTTACATGTATAGACTCCGCTATGTTTCAATGAATTAACTTTGTCGATTATAATAGGGTTTTGCCTTGTGAACGATTCTCTGCCTGGAATTTTCCATCGAATAGCAGTCAGTGTTGGGTTACCCGGTACATAGTCACAATTGATCCCAAGTGTTGTTCCCTCCTTTACACATAAGGTTAACGGAGTTGTCACCTGAGGAGGGTCTGTTTTTATGACAAAAGATCAATGAGAATACGAAAAAGTATTAAAATAAAAAAGAGACTTGCTACTGTTTAGATCCATTATTATTGATGAAATAAATATAAATGTTCCTTAATTGATACTCTAAGATTCAAAAGACACACGTGATCATAACTTTATTACTCGGTAACACAGAAAAGGCGATCATATTAATTGGTAAATATATTGCGGTTTCGATTGAATCAACCGAAATGCATAAGCTTCGTACAAAACTATCATGTCCCAGGTGTAGTAAACAGCGGTGCTTTCGTGTAAAAGATTATTTTTCCACAATTCGATTCACTTGATGTCCTATTCATCCTGTTGCGGGCAAATTTAATGTTCGATTACCTTAATTTATATTTCAGTGCGCACTGCACAAACGGATGTAGGGCCTAAGGTGCAAGGAATAAGCTTATACACGATGAGTATTTTTGTCCTGGAAGGACCATATGTTTAGCTAACGCTGTTGTTACATGGAACTACCAAAATTTTAGTTTATCAGTCCTAAATGGCGTGGTCGTTGCAAGTGATGATACCGTTATAAACGTAACACAAGTGAAATGTACCGTGGACGAAAAGGATAATTCTCCGCGCTGATGGAAATTCTCCGTGATGTTGGGAATTCTTCGTGATGTTGGAAATTCTTCGTGTTGTTGGGAATTTCTCTCTACTGTTAAAATTGTCCGCCCTGCTGGAAATTGTCCGCGCTGTTGGAAATTCTCCGCGCTATTGGAAATTTCTCTCTGCTATTTGCGATTGAGTATAAAGGAAAGAGAGGGCAACTTGATACACCATTTCCTACCTTTGTTAGTGGTGCGGTATATTGAATCGATCAGCGTGTTTTATGATATAGAGAAACATTGCGAGACAACGGTGAATTGATAATGCTTTGACCCTGGTCATGTAATCTGTGTCCCCTGACAAACCGGTTATAGGTGAGAGTGATTCGTCTTAACGGTGTTTCGGTACCAAAGTGTTGTTATTTCATCAGTCGCTCGAATTGTTGTTTTCCACACGTGTTAGTTTGATGGTAGCGATTGTTCATCAGAGAGGGACGCTAGTATGGTTATGTTGTGGTCTGAAATTTGAGTGGTTTTTTGGTCAGACTGTTCGTGTTCTTTCATTTGTATCCTCATGTTGATTTTTGCTTGAACGAGGATGTCTTTTATGTTTATTCCTTTAATATGCTGTAATAGGTTTTCCTGTGAAAAAATGGCCAATGTTTGTTCGGCCTATATTATTTTCAAGTTAATTTTAAGATTGTTTGATCAGGCTTGTTGAGATGAAAGGACTGACTCAGGTCATTGGATGTACCAGTGTTTTTGTGGCGTCATTCCTCATATCTTTATCGGTGAGGTATAGCTGACACTTTCTTAGCTTAAATAATTTGTCTGATGCATGATTTTTTTTATGTTTTATAATCTCGGTATTGACATTTCCTGTGAAAAAAGTGACCATTTTCATGAAGTCTGTGTTGCTGTTGCATGCATATGTGCGAGCAATTCGGAGGAGTTCATTTTTAATGAAGCCTCTGAAAGTGCCGTTTGGGTGAGGATACAGGGTGTTGCACTCCTCGACCTGTCGCGATCTGTCCGATCTGTCGCGATAGATGCTGTTGTCTAAAGACATTTTTACGAAGAATTGTTAAATGCGATAAACTCAGACATGAAAACATTGAAGGCGCGTCCAACGAAATTTTGAGTCGCGCTAAAGCTTTCTTAGCTATTCCAAAGAATGGGGGTGCCGCGCTGTCGCGGCTCATACGCGCTCCAGTCTAGTTGTAAGCTCTTGGACGCTCAATGTTGACGTTGAACCTGGCGATAATCCAAAAGCTACACCTCAAAGTACGTTCAACTCAATAAATAAGCACCATATGATCTCTAGAATGCGACATAGAAGATTAAAAAACATCAATTCATTCGACGAACAACCGTAAATTTCCTTCATCACATAATTTTCGTTAATTCTCGATCGGAATCAAACCTGCAGCGTACCTCTGTAGCGAAGACATCAGCTATCAGCTATAGTTTTAGCCCGGACTCTGCATTGCAGCGCTCTTGATGTGTTATCGAAAGTTGACTTGGACAACAGAACAGTGTTTCCGTTAAGTGACAAAATTTGTAGGTATCTACGGGCGAGATGTGTGTCACTGCAATCAGCAAAGTTCGTAAGACGTAAACATTGATGACTGGGATCTGGGTTGATGAGTTGACACCTGCGGAGACTGGTGGTGATTGCCCGCCGTAATTGTGACCACGTGTATATACCTCAGTCTGGATCACAGTGAGTGCCATCGAACTGAAATTTTCGGGCTCGCAACGATCGTGGGGTCGTGATATTTTGAAAGACACAAAACCTTTAAGATTAAGAACTACTGTTTATATCTTCTTGTTGCCTTCCCTACGTAAATGTATTTGAAAATATTCTAAATAAATCTGGTTTTAGTACTACAGCTGTCGGGCGCTAGCGCAGTGAAACCCCTTTTGTCAGCCGATGGCAAGATTCTTTGGGTGTCGGGACAGCTCGACACAACTATTGACAAGTTAAAGTGACCGAGTACGTATATCTGATTGGTTAGGATGGCATTCAGTGTATCAAAATTTCAACTTGATAGGATTTATAAATGAAAGCATCCGATAAGTATTTGCATATCTTCAGGGCGATGGACCGTTTCACTCATGAAAGTCATCCAGGGAAATAAAACACCGCGACAATATTTTTGCAACCCTCGACTATAATTTTGATCACTCCGCATAAACCGAAACACAAGAAGACTGTTCACGCAACAAATTTATAATCCCATGGGATTTTTCTCTTTTTGACGTCATCGTATGCTCCTGTGTTTCGCGGAGCGGTACAACTTAGAGTCGAAAGCGAGACGTGTACGAGAAGACGGTGACGTCAAACAGAGAAAAAATTCAGAGGATAATACATAAGAACACTCTATCGACAAAATCTTATGTAGTCTTCAAAGGTCAGAGAAAGATTTCAAACAGTAGAAAGATTTCAAACAGTAGAAAGATTTCAAAGAGTAGAGAGAAATTTCCAACTGCTCGGAGAATTTTAAACAGCAGAGAAAAAATTATAACAGCGCGGAGAATCGCCAACAGCGCGGAGATAAATTTCCAACAGCGCGAAAAATTTCCAATAATGAGCGCGAAGAACTGTCGTTTTCGTCCACGGTAGAAATAAGCAAAGCGCGGTCTTGCAATATTTAGCATAGACAGAAAAGTAAAAAAACACACACTGTGCTTCTTTTGAGGAGCTGTATTCCCTGTCTTTGCATAAAAATTATATTGTTATTAAGAAGAAAATAACACAAGTTTCCCGGGAATTTTAAGGGATAATATTACAAGAATAACTTTTCGGAATGAACTTACACTGAACATATGGTGTAATCGTATTTAAACATGAAATCAACGGGGAACTGCTACTGTGTTCTAATTTGCAGCTGAAAGGAACACCATTATCATCTCTTGTTATTGTTGCCCTGATATGGAGGGGACTGTTACCACTTTTGATTTCAACTCCGTTTTTATACCATACTAGTCTGCCAACTGGAATGATACTTTCAGTATGTAGGCGACACCGTAATGTTACCGCAGTGTTCTCGATGACTTCATTATAATCGCCTATAGCATTGACTGTAGAACAGACAGGGTCGTCGGGATCTGTTAATGGAAATATGTGACTCGTCTTTATTGACGCCAAAAATGCGGTATGGAATTCTATCAGTTAATGAAGTCCATTGATTGAGATAACCAACACTTGCAGCGAAAGGAAGTTTTCATTTATAGTATTTGACGTGTTTTATCAAATATTTCCCTGACGTATATTTGAAAAAATATGTAACTCTCTTTGGAAGTTCACAACATTGCCAGTAATTTCCATTTGACGAAGATGATGTACTTACCAATCACGGTAACGATTGCCATAGCAGATCTCAGTGCATGATGTGAACAATGCCATTGTCCACTACTCTCTTTAGTCACTCTCTTGATGACCAGATTACTTTCTCCCTTTGATTTATCACCAGTTACGTCACAGCAATCATTGGTTGAAGTTCCATTGATGGCTATCCATATATCGTCAGTTTGTTTACCATTAAGTGGACGTTTTGACCATCCAGGAAGTAGATAGTTTGATGTGTGCTCAGAGTAAATCACTGAACAATTTAGTGTCAATGTATCTCCTTCTCTGACGTATGCATCGTTTGGTGTAACTGCCCAGGATATCGAACTCGTCACTGTCAAAAAATAAGAGGATAAATATTTTCAATAAAAAGATTTACGCATGATTAATTTGCTTCTCCTTTTTCCCGTGAATCCATTCTTACATACTTGATGCAAATCAAATATAGAAACTAAGGAAACACGCATATAATCATACTGATAGTATTTTATTCTGAGCTACGGAAGAGCCTGATATTCTTTCTTTTGAAAACGCTGTGAGTGAAAAACTGCATGTAGTCTCTTATTTAATATAAGGCATTAAAATTGTTTGAATTTTATTTAAATGTTCCTGGTTTGTTTCCCCATTCATTTCATTTTTCCACGGACAAGGTCGATATGAGTATTGCGATTACGTCCTAACCTGAAGACCATAATGTCACATCACGAGTCAGTATGACAATACTCAATGCAAACAACCTTAAAGAAAGCAAGTAAATATAAACATAACATGGCTCCTAACCATGTAGTAACCGTGTTGGTTTGTAAAACCTCTGTTTTGTAATATGTTTTTTTGCTCTGTTAAAGTTTGTGTGATGTGTGATAACGAGTATGCGGGTGCGAGTGCTTCGTGAACTCTATAGCTTGTTGAGTGGTCGTGGTCAAAAAATGTATGAGCCGATACGTTTGACTGTGATGTCTTCGCCAGGTGACTTAGTGCCATACTTTGTGAGCTCGACAAACTACTTAATTTCTAATGATATTATTACTAATTTAATTTAATTATATTTCTAATAATATTATTACTAATTTAATTTAATTATAAGTCGATATTTCTTGAAACTGTATTTGTTTATTCAAAATTATCTTAACCCTTTAAGCGTCCTAAAATATTTACATTCTTCAAAATAGTAGAAGGTCTAGCCAATGCTGCAGTCAGTTTACCAGACACTTGATACCAGTGTTTAATTCAAGAGCCCTATGGCCCTGTGTATATGTCTAGCAACCAAGCCTACAAGCATACTTCCAAATCACCTTAAATGTATTGGAAAGAGGAAATTTACACACTACTTACCTGGTCCGGTGATACAGACTAGTACAAGTAATGTCAGTGATAGTATGCTTTGTAACTGTACAGTATCCATCGAGACCCAATCTGATGAAATTAAGCAACGGGTGGCATTTTATGACATCATTCACTTCCAGTGAGTGTCTTTGCACATTTTTTTGATAAAGCGATGTGTTTTTATTTTGCCTACATGTAAGATAAGAGTGATAAGTGTCAGATAATTGTACATAGAAAAGGTATCATTGACCTTCAGTGCCTGAAATATTTTCCAAAGAAAATGCTTGTTTCATTCCTTAGGGAAACTTTGGTAATTAATTTCAACGAAAATTGCCTGCTATTGGTAAACATATGCCAGAAATACAAGATACGGCTTATTTTCTAATTAAGAATGTTGTCAAAGTGTACGGATAGTAATTCTTTGTTCTCGGTTCCTAATATTTTTGATCTTTACGGATGTGGACGTTCAGAGATTGTTTATCGAGTTATTGTATAATTCATTGCAATCGTTACCGCTACATTCCCGAGCCTTTCCGATTTCTTTCCAAATGCCTCACTGATAAGTTCGTCAATTTTAAGACAACGATATGCAACAGTTTGTTTTCAATTGATCTTTGTGTTGTTTTTTTATTTGTGCATTTTAATTGTGTTTGTATTTTTTTTTCAATATAAGTACTGCAGCATTCAAATTTTAAAATTAAAGAATTTGCTATGTGTTATCATAAAAAGCGGCAAATTGTACGTGTTATCTGAAAGTCTATTATAAAAATTCAATATAAATATTGATTTTATGAATGTTTTCATAGTTTGACGTTGTTGGATTTTTTTTATTTGGCAAAGTAGAACATTTTAAAGTTGAATTTTTAGTCTGACAACGAAGAATAACAAACTATTTCCTTAGAATCTAATTGATAAACAATGTTTAAGATATCTTGGTATTATTTATCGGGATTATCTTCTTCACTTATGCAAATTGAATTTCTCTTCAACTTGCTTGCGTGAAAAATTGCCATCTATCCTAAAATGAACTAAAACACCCCAATATTTTCTGTCTAATCCCTTACTATGCAGCGTACTGTCATTTTAATCAATCATCTTTTGGACATTTTCAAAAGTTCAACACCTCACTTAAGTGAAACAGTTTGTTGACTCATTTTAAGAGGTTGTCGTGCCTTTTGTAAAATATATCAAGCTTTCGTCCATATTGAGCCAGAAAAGGACTTTTCGACAGTAGCTCAGCGTAGCTGCAAGGGCTGACAGTCAGTGAACCACTTTTGAAGATAGCGAATTAGCCGAGTGGTTTTGACTGTGATGTCTTGCTAGAAAGTTAGGCCTAGAGTTTCATCGTAAATTTAATGAATTTATAACCGGCAGTGGATACGGACGGTTTAATAGCACATTGTGTACATTGACTAGGTAACTGTGCTCGAAAACGAAGGTCAACGCGGGTTTGGATTCAAACTCGTCCATTTTCTGAGTGAAAACCTTCCTCCACTAAACAAATGCGGATTCAAGCCTTAACAACACAAATCCCTGCTACGCAGAGCTAGTTCAATAACACATGAAGAGAAGCATTTAGCTGACCATGACCATGGCCTCAGCAATCAAGTTTAATAGAGTCGGACGAGTCTTGGCATATAAAGAAAGTTAATGGGGAAAGATAAAGTGTTAGTAAATCGCAATTTCATTGTATATCCCTTACATTGTTTTACTGCAGTACGACGTCATTGTTGTCATAATTTTAAGTACATTACTATGGGACCAGTATGATAATTTCAATCGGAACAGAATTAATTTATTCATATAAAAATGACATTGCTTTGGTTAATAACGTAAACACGGTTAATACAGATTTATTACACGTCCTGTTCTATGTTTCACATTGTTGGCGACAATCATCATTTCATGAGGAAAAAAACCCTCAAAATTAATACAAGGCATTTTTAAATAAGCAATTCTTGATGACCAAACATTTAGACAGGACTGTTGGCTTTTATGTCAACATTAAACATTGAACAGATCAGAATTATAGAAACAACATGACTAGATTTAAATGTCGAAACCTCAAGCGTGGTTTCATATGTTATTCTAATAGCTTCATTAATGATGAATAATGACGTGAATATATGTTGCAAAAATTTGCCACAATTATGAAACAGTTTTTCAAAACCTGATTTTCACTGTAAAAGAGATAAACAAAAAAGTTAAAGTAAAAAAGATAATCTTAATAGATTCCCTAGGGAAATATGCATTGATCCAACAACGGTTAAAATTCGCAACTGTAGAATCTGTCTGAGAAATAGCCATTAAACCGGCGTAAAGGCATAGCTGACCATTCATGTTACCTTGTAATTGTCTAAGTGTAGTCTCCATAATCGCTTTATCGTAAAACGATTTAAGACGTTTGAGTATTTATTTATTCATATTGTATCAATGCGCATTGTTTCGATATTAAGATTTTATACGAATGATTCTTCATCAATGTGGAATATTCATGTACCTCGCATCTTGCATTTTAAACTTTTCACATGGTTAAACTCTCTTTAGAGCACTTTTACATACCTGTTGGTTTTACGAAGGATTATTATATGATACAAAATGACACTTTAGACCAAAAGTGTGTTTAATTTGAGTAAAAAAGTAGATACTTTTCTATACTCGAAGTGTAGACTGCTGCTAATAGTCGTACTGAGTGACAGTTGAAATTTTGAAAATCGTATATGGTTCATTTGTTACAAAGGAAACGATTTAACTTTTGACTTTGATTTTAGCTGAACGTCTTTACAAGTACAAGAGTTGCAAATGGATTTGAATCATTCAAATGTGTTGAAATCATGTATTAATAAGAGACTAAGAAATGAATAAATTTGCAGACATACCTGTCAGTTATACCGGATTCCTTCTCTATAACATGCAACCGTGGCCGCAATGTTTCATGAAGACAATGTGAGGTTTTTAGCTCAATACAAAGGAATGCAAATTTGATTTATCGTAAATTCAGCCCACGGGTAGTTTACGGTACGCGATTATCGCTGTCGACCTTATTGCTTCGACGAAAAAAGAAAATTATCTACGGCAACAAAGTGCGGTGTTCTCAAGAGTGTTTTTTTAGAGTTTATTTCCCGCGGAATTCACAACATGACAAATAAATATTACTCAGCTTACTGCCTCGTATATGAAAGACAGTTGGCCTCAATGGTCGAATGGTAGCTTGTTGATGACGCTGCGGGCCGTATAGTCATCACTTGATTGAGGGTGAATCGATTTGAAATGTTCTCAACTTGATGACTCCAGGATTTAAAAACGGTCAAAATGCGTGTTTACAAAGAAAATACTGTTTTACAAAATCATGGAGCAAACAAAATCCTTAAAAGAAATTACTGAAAGATCGTTAACTCTATAAATGCCTTGTTAACCACCAGATTGTCGCTTTGTGTTTATTTTTTGAAGACATTCTGTAAAAACCACATATCACATCATCACATTATATCATATAATTCCATATTATATTACCATGCGCTGCCCGTCGCATTTTTATTGATCGAGGTGAACCACATGACTAACCACAACTATACATTATATTATGCCATTGAATATCAAGCCATATCTTTAATCTCAGCATTATTTCTCTTAGATTTCTTTGAAATTTGGAGGATTCGTCGAGATGTATACCACGAGATTTCGACCAGTTCACGACATGTTTGCAAGAACGATAGCGAGTGCATATATAAAGTGAGCTGGTCAAAATTGAGTGGTATACCGTCGCTGGATGTGATTTATTGCTATTATATCGTAAAATTATATTTAAATTCTGGCGTGGAACGTCAAAAACGGATTATGCTCTAGCTGAGAGCTCGCACGTGTGCCAGCCGTGGAATATCGCCAATATACAACAGTTCTTTTCGCGTCTCGGCCAATCAGATGGCCGTATATGCGCCATCAATATACTGGTATGATATAATACCCTATATCGCCCGTTCGTTGCGTCGTATCAGATCTAATGAGAGTCATTTGTGCTGCGTCAGACACTCAAATTCGTCTCCTGTCTGGCAAAGCACAAATGACACTCATGTTTGTAAAACACAGGGACAGACGATATTTGGTAAACAGCAAGGTATTTGTGTGAATAGCATCATTCATAAATTATACGAAGAAGTAAACATTAGGCGCGACATCGCTGCAAGTCCTCCATATATCTTTCATGAATTATCTTATATCTTCTCTCAAATAATATCTGTCATCACTTCATGGTAATTGATTCCCGAGTTGGTCATACCATTGTATTGAAGGGGATGGATAGCCCTTCATCTAGCAACTTAGAGCAGCAATTTCACGAACGCCCACTGCTACTTTCTTGTTACAACCGTCATCAGCGTGAAACGGCTCATCTTCAAAATAAAAAAAAAACATAAAAGATTATACGCAGTGTTTATTGCTGAGCAAGGAAAAACGAACAGTACATATCAATTTTTTGTATTGTATACTCACATTGTATATGCAATTCTATTTTCTGCTTATGTTACTCTTATGTTTGTCCTGAACAATTCCGGTTGGTGGCCTCAAAGTGAATTGAAGGTGAAGTGATGTTAATTGGATCTGAAACTGTGCCATGAAGCAGTCCTGGTCGCTTTTTTATTTGATTCAATGAATGCAGTTCAATGCCATCCATGTACCACGATATATCGAAGGGGGTTGACGGACTATGGCAATCTCGACTTCACCGTGTTTTATTTCTACTTTGACAACAATATCTCCCACAATCAACATGCTTCTCTCTCTCTCTCTCTCTCTCTCTCTCTCTCTCTCTCTCTCTCTCTCTCTCTCTCTCATATACTCACAAAGTACATCAAGGTATGTGTAATTCAACCTTTGTCCATAACCACCGATTTCATCACAAAAAGCGTTTCTCGCTGTGCAATTGTAAATTCCGTTATCTGATATTTAAACGATGTGCATTGCAAGCCTACGTCCATTCACAACAGAACAACCTGGCGTAATCCACTACAACTTGCCAATATTAGGATCAGCCTTTCCATCGCATTGCAATAACGTGCCATCTCCTTGTTTCACCCACTGAACCGGAAGTGTTTCAAACTTCGGGTCATCTGATGCAACAAAATAGCCAAACAAGAAACAAGATGTCAGCTTAGAACGACACAGTACCCTTATATTCTAAGATACCTTGATTGGATTCTAACTTTGCGACCAAAAAAAAAAGACAACTGTCAAGTAAAAATGGGTAATTACTCTGTCGAATACCTTGAATTGTGCAGAGATGCAACTAGTCTCAAGGGCATTTAAAAAGTTATGAATTACATTGTCCATAAGACAATTGTTATCAAGGTAACAAAAACAGTCGTTTGGATTGTGAAGAAAATGAGTGTAACAGTTTAAATAAAATTTCTACTTTTTCTTCTTGTACAGACTTTATCATACAATACTTTCCAAAAAACATGATACGATCAATGTAAACAAATTGGAATAAACTAACACTATCAGATTATTCCTGCCATGTATGTATTTGCATCGCGTTCGAATTCTTCAGAATGTTGCAATTCTTTTTTTCATAGATTTTACAAACATTAACTAATCTGCCATCGCATCTCCCGCCGGTTGAAGTTTTATGCCCTTGGGTCTAAAATGAACATAATTTTGATTCCACAAAGTAACATAGTCAGTAACAGGATTTAAACTAAAAGCAAAATGCGGTCAATATATTTGAGTATGACCTACATTTGTCTGAAATCGATTTATCACACATTTGGCTGATAAGTCTCTGTTGCAGTGATATATCTCTGCTGAACGTCGGGAGTCATAGGCCATTTAGAACTCATTGATCTCTTCGGTCAGTTCTCATAATTTAAGGCCAAAATAAAAAAATAAATAAATTCTGTTGTTCCGAAAACATTGTTTTAAAAAACAGGGTAGGTAGGTCGGTCTGAACTTTTTCGCACTTTCAGAGGGTTCAGGGCGGTCAAACACTTGCAAAACATTTCCGGAATAATGTATCATATATATATAACAGGAAAAAAACCCAATAAAAGACATCTTTCGTTCAAGCAAAATCAAATACAGGGAACGAACACGTGATTTTACAGTTTTTTATTTCTTTTCTTTACATCCGTGTTGACATAGCTCTGAAAAGTTTAGGGTTGGCAGGTAAAAAACAGGTCGAGTTGTCGGAACAGCACATTTTTTTTTGTTCTGCCTAAGAAAAGTCAGAGCAGTACCATTGTACTCCAATGTGCATGGCATTGGTAGTGGGCAAAACCGAATGGAATTTAATGTTGATGTTTATCGAAGCATTTTGAGGGACGGTGCAGTTTTTCCTCACTTCTTTTATGAGGTCAATAAACCTTTTTGGCAATTTTTGCTTTTGTGTACAATCATGTGTGAAAGTGAGTGTACGGGCGTGAGTGCTTAGTGAAGTCTGTAGTATGTGGAGGGGTCACAGTCAGAAAAATAGTTATTGAACCACTCATTTTGAGAGTGGGGATTTAGCAGCGCGGTTTTGTCTGTGGTTTCTGCACCAGGTGCCTGGGTGCCATACTTTGTGATTTCAAACCCGATGGAAAGACACCGGAAAACAACATGTGCTATTTGACATTACCAGGTACCTATACATTCAGGTGCCTTTGTAATGCTATGGGGAAAGCGCCCTCACATCCATTCGTTTTTTTACGTATCAATATAGGTAACCGCGAGAATTTCTGAACTGCCTACGCGTGTTGCATTTTATCTGCAAATGTTCTATTCGTACACAAAGCCAGAGCGAGATTAGGAAAACGTCTGCTCGCTCAGATCGTAGTGGCGCGTGGCGACAGTGGAGCCTGTTCAGTATAAATTACAATAATTGACATCACGCTTTTGTTCTTCATACACATCTAATTCAGCCTGGATCTCTATTGGTTACGTTCTAGTATGCACATTGCTTTGCGTATTCTAGAATGCTTGAGGTAAACAAATGACGTCATTATATATGTCAATGCGCAACGGGAAACGGCCATTGCTTTCCTGAAAAATTGACACAAAAATTGATATTGCACGCATTTTTATCTCCAAAACGATGCGGAATATTATGTAAACTACATATTTATCAATTCATAAGGTATATATAAAATCTTTAAGGCCCTCATACGGCTTTTGGTGACCTTAGTCAGGTATACCTTTGGTATATTGTGGTATATTTGTCATTCAAAACGTGTGTGGCTGCATTGCGGACGAGTGATTCCACAGTTTAGCGGAGGTATCCGCCGGAACTCTGTCCGACGTGAACATTTATCAAATTTGTTTTCCCATTTCTTGAGGAATGTGTGATTGCCAACCTGCACATTAAAGCAGGCCAGATAGAGCCGTAATATTTGAATAGGACAGGCCAGTCTTAAATGAGATGAGATATTGCCGCTCCTGGTACGCACACAATTCATGCTGCATTCAATGTGTGCAATTTTCGTTCGCCTAGGAGGCTTTTATGCATTTATCACAGTTTCGGTTTCAGTGACTCATTCTTCATTGCTTCTTTAAATTGATCGTCACGAACAGTACATTTTTGTGTCGCTAATTACTTCCCATGTAAGCCAAAACTCAAACACGAAAATGTCCATTTTTATGACGGTTAACGTGGTGGTCACCTTATTAATGAGTACAACGCCTCCTGGTGTCATTTCAGGTAGGGTAATATGTTATACTACACATGATTAATTTGCGATTACTATCCAAACAGAGTAACATTTTCACTTATCAAACGATAAAAAACAAATAAACAAGCAAACAAACAAACAAAACTGCTCTTAGTTAATGATGTCAAACCCGCATGAAAATAAATGTCACCAAACTTTAATCTATGTGGCGTATAATAAAAATAATTGTTTGCCGAATTTTATCTCAAAGCAACATAGGCGGCTAATAATGGTTTTCACCAATCGTATCCAGTAACTTCATAACAATGATTGCCGTGAAATATCATCTCACTACGTCATCGATTACAGCAAAAATATGTAGAATGTGTCCGTTACAAACCAACATTTAATTATGCTAAGAATTTCAGACATTCACTTTAAAATTTAACATACTGTGTATGTTTGTTATGATCTTTATGCAGACATTGCTATGAAAATCGGACAATGACCCGGTGTTGCCGACATATTGGTCTCATATGACATGGTTTGTTAGGAATACCTGATTAGAAATAAACAAAGCAATACAGTAATGCCCCAACAGAATTTTACTTTGTTTTGTAGTTAATATTGTGCTAGGGGAAAATTTCAACATTTTTTTATATCTTCGCTCGCAAAATCGAAAATTACAAAGGCGTGATACGTTAGAATATACATAGTGCACGTCATTTGTTTACATGTGTAAGTGGTTTCTATTTTTAAATATGACGGCACCTACTTAAAATGTCGCCGCCATTGCGCATGTTCATTTCTTTGAAGGCGGCGGCTAGATAGCCCACTTTGCTTCCGCGTGACCCCTTTTTGATGACACAGTATTTCATCCTATTTAAATTTCCGTAACCTAGGGAGCTCGATTTGTACATTACACATATGTTGAACAGTAAGTGTGCAAACACAGGCGTAGAGACGCAAATTGAACGTGTACCTGCGCTTGGATGTGAACTTAGCTCTTCTATTCTTTCCTACAGTAGTGCGCAAGTGATTTCTGTCCCAGTTACACAATTGTTTGTCTATCAGATGTTACCCTGGTATATCATTCTTGTTTAATAATAACACAGCCTTATTTAATAATACTAAATGATCTACCGAGTATAGGCATTTACTCATGCTGAAAGACAAATTAACAGGAAGAGACAAAATCTTGAGTCTTGTCCGGACTCAGTGTCAGTGAATTTGAACCGCATACTGTTTTTCTCAAGGGTCTATGGTTTTACAAACTCTTCATTAGCAATCAATTCTTAAAAGTTTGTTTATGTCAAAAGCGTGGCGTAGATTAGCATACAAACAACTGAATAGATCCAAATTGAGATAAGTTTGATTGTCCCTGTGAATTCATTAGAGTTTACTTGAACTGTGAAATTGCTGCATGATCCGTTTCCTGAAACGGCTGATAACTACCGTTTCTTCGTTAGCCCCACAGTACAGATGGAAAACAACACCGATTGACACTACTGCCAGAGAAGGAGACCCAGTAACACTTCGATGTGCTGTCGAAATGGGCGCGGAGTTCAATATTGTTCCCGAATGGTACAAGATTTATCTAGACACCGAAATCCTCATCACGGACACCGGCAAATCATACTCTGATCGCTGCGTCGTCACCGGAGAGACGACTACAGGAGAAGTAAATCTACTGTTTCCTTCTGTCGGTTTAGAAGACCAGGGTGTTTGGATATGTCGATTTCCGAGAATAATACATGATCAGAGCAAGAATGCCATCCTACGTGTAGTTGGTGACACACCACATACTAATAGTAGCAGTGGCGGAAGTAAGAGTAATGTTACTGTTGAAATCTCTCTCTCTCTCTCTCTCTCTCTCTCTCTCTCTCTCTCTCATGAACAATGTGAGGTTTCGCAAATGCACCTTATATCATTACATTATTTGTATGAAAGTATTTAACATGTGCGAACATTTTTTTCTATAGTGTTGCAATCGGTTACATAAAATTGCGATATATTCACGAAGGAACACTTTGTAAGACTTCTCACAAGACTGCATTTATACTGTTAAAGGTTTCCAGGGACCGACTGAAGTGAAGAGAATCGGACCAGTTGTCGTGTATTATATCACGGGACCTCTCAGTGTTGCCGCCATTGTTTTCATTGTGATAATAGTGGTAAGTTTTATGTCAGTACTTTGCATGATAAAGGTACAGATCCTAACAAGCATTTGATCGAAATGTTCAAGATCATTAATTTCCCTTTACCACAGACCATATTCACTTCGAGCGAGCGCGAAGAACTTTATAGTATATTGTATATTGTATATTTATAAATTACATACATGTATAGATCGACAAGTGTAAACTAAACAAATGGATAGACAGATGATAAATCAATCGATTAATTAATCTGTTCAACTTTTCCCCACACGGAAACTGGCCTGGTTGGGGTTATAATACATCAACTAAAACTGCTGTTAACGATGTTTATCTACAAATGTTCATCAGCCCAATCTTTTGTACATCTTTTACAAAACGCCTACGTGATTGGCTAAAGTGGCTGTTCTCGCCATTTGTAATGACCACAAGGCATATTTACTGGTCAGCTGTAAATGTTACACTACTGCTACCACCATGCTAGCTCGGTCGCTCAGATGAGTGTATGGGATATCCCAATGAAGCAAATGTTTTCGTGCGCCGGCTGAAACGCTATGGTCGATACCTATTCTTCTTCAGTTCATCAGCCACACTGATACAACACATAAACACTAGTCTGGGGCAATTTACAATTTCGCAGACACGCATTTCCCAGCACACAGATGGTTGGTTGCGAGAATCGAATATAGCGACGGCAGCCTACATACTGTATCTTGTGTCAAATCGCGCGAGTAACAGTGACGTCAAACAGTGCATTGTGTAGATAAAGACTATAAAGTCATTTCAGCAGTTTATGACGCATTGATGATACTTTTTGTTTGAAAATCTTTTGAGTGAATTTGATGGCAGTAAAATCAGTTCTGCGATGTCTTCATATCTGAACCTGCAGTGCATTTGCGCATGTGTGTAGTAAAGGAAATACGTTTCTCCCGGAATCAACGGCCCCTAATCCGGCGATGACTCCACTACGCCACGGTCAGAAAACAAACAAACGAAAAGAAAACAAACAAACAAACAAACAAACAAAAAAAACTCGCGAGTTCTCTTATGCATCGCATTCATCAAATTATTTTATATTCACAGACTTCGACCAAGTTTTAAAGCAGTGGTACTGTTGGTCATTGCCAACCGCAAGAAATCTGTGTGCACACTTGTAGTTTCTTGTGTCATTTTCTAGTCGCATTGCAGGGTGGAAAATCACATTGCTTCAGAAAGTGTATATAAAAAAACCCCAAAAATTCTGATTTTTCACTGCGCCATTACTCTCAGTTTCATTGGCGCTAAACTTGATCATCACACTTTTTGCTGACATGCTGTATCGCGGCCTCGTGGCTTGTAAAGCGGATTCACAGTGTAATATAATTTGCTAGGCAAAGGAAAGTCCATTTTAAATAGTTATCCCAACAATTGCTTTCAGTTTACTGATGGAATGTTGTCAGCTGAAAGGTGCAGGGTTTACCAAATTAACATAAGAGCCGACCTGTGACTCTTCGAATGTCTTGGTTTAATAGTTGAGAGGTAAAGTAAACCTATGAATATTGATAGAAGGGCTAGTTGTGTCTCTAGACTGCGATAGCGACAACTGGCAACGTCCAGATCTGTGTGGGGAAAAGCTGTTATGATTAATTTATAAAAGATTTAAGAAATCTGAAATCTGTCACATCCTTTGTCTAGAAATTGTGTTTATTTACCACTGAAATACTGGATTACATGTGTTACCACATGTCACTGAATAATTTTGCCTAATAACTGCTCCTTCAGATGACATCAACGGCCTCTGTATATGATATATAAAGCAACTCTTCTTTTTAATAACTGACAGGTTTCCCGCGTATGGATGGGTTCAAGGAAAGCAAAATATGTAGTAGTTGTTGGTAAGTTTAATAACAAGAAAACAATTTATTTCAAAATAATAGGTGGTCCTGTCCGATCATATTTGAGAAGCATACGTTTCAATCACTGTTTAATAAAAATGTAAAGTAAAATAACCTTTAAATTAAAGGAAAAAAACACAAGGAGTATTCTCTTCTGAAATTATCTTGTTTTAGCCTATAATTTCTGCGAATATGCAAGTCACTGTGTGTCTAATTGATCGCTCGTTTGAAGCTTTCGTACAGTGGCGTGGCTACAAGACATTAAAACATTGTGTGTGCTTATAATTACAAAATGTGTTTGCATATCTCTTTGCCTTTCAGGGGATCTTACCAACGCAAAACAGTAATGGCGAACTTCCGATATGAAACCTCCAAGAGGAAACTTTTACACATTGCATATATGTTTAATCTGTGACCTTTATAGTGTGTTTCCTAGTAACTCACATGATCTTCTACATCAATTTGACTTTATTCTGCGAGCAGAGCCATTAAAACAAACAATATAGCGTCTGTCGCACAAGTTAATACAACATCAAACACATTGACAGACACTGACATACACATACAGCAAATAAAACATAACACCTACTTGCTCGATCACCAAATGCAGGTAGTGGGTTAAGAAATCGATCGCCATTTTGCCTTTTTGACCAAATACATTAATGACAGGATTGGAAGCTAAAGAGGCCGGTTAACCTGTTTTGTTCATAGCTGTTTTATGGTTCATGGGCAAATGATTCGATCAGAACCTGCATAGTTTTAGACACCGTAGTATTTGGTATAACTTCCATTACAGCTTGTTTAATATGTTTTTACAATAGAAGATACTGCTGTCCGTAAGACATTTATATTTACACGCTTGTTGAATTGTATTATCGAGTTTGTATAAAAGTATCTAACTTTACTTGCATCTAGCGCTTTATTATTTACTTGAAGTAAGTGATGATCTCACACTTTTAAAATGGTTATGCTCATGTAGAAGTCGACTCCCTGTTTTAGCACTCTGTGTTACAACGTGAAGTAATTTGTGTATGAAAAACAGTCTCTTAAAAGAGGCACACGCTTTCTTCACAGCTACTCTTTTATTTCCAAAATGCTACCGTACTGGGGCAGGTCGATATGTCAGGCATCGAACCAACCTGGTTTTAGACCCTCTGTCATGCGACATGTAAAGCCAAGGCCATCGATAAATGACATGTCTTTGGGAATTCTAGCCATTTCCGGTCCAGTCCAGTTCCGTTTCCCGTTCATTTGAAAAGACGGGACAGTTAACAGCACACATCTTAGTTGATAATGATATTGCTCACAAGTTTTAAAAATCCTGTACAAACGGCTGTTTGTCACATTCGAACCCCTAACTATATGTTTTGTGAGGTCAAAGGTAACAGTTTGAAGAGGACGATAACGTAATTTGTGGTCAGAAACGTCAATGGGACGCAGCATCTCAAGTTAAGGAAAATACATGTAAGAGGAACAAAGGTCAGGGATAGTCATTGCAGCCACTCACACGATCTGTCATTAATCTATGTTATATACTCTGTCCTACCTGCACTAAATATTTTCCTGTTGCACTTACATACTTTTGCGAACAAAAGGATAATGTCTATTTTATTAATCACGATTTCTGCTCGCCCTTCATCAGAGTTTGATCCCGGTATTCTGTAGCATGTTAGAACGAGTTCTTATTATTTAGTGCATTCATTCTAAGGGTGGGCGTCTCACTGGAAGCGTATATAATAAGCTTGAATTTGGCAAAAACGACATCATGTGAAATTTGAATATGATAAGCTAGGTTTTGGTTTGACTTAGGTTTTTTATTGAGATATTTATGTCCTACTCAGCAGAATGTGTGCCACGGGGCGTTGATAAGGTGGTATCAATGATTCTATGCCACCAATAACCAAACGCTCCATCGTTTTTTTTAAGTTCTGGGACGTACTTTTGGGTGAAACTTACACCTCTTACGAGACTACATGACGCTTTTTGTATATAACATAAACGATATATGAGAAAAGAATCTGTTAACTGTTTGTAGGTGGTTTAAAAATCAAAACGAGCGGAACTGGTTTTATTGATTTTGCAAGCCAAAGGTTGGTTACTCGGGTGCTGGAAATAATGACAATAAAGCCGAACTTAGACAGGAAGTAAACAGTAAACTAATGAAGTCAAACGCTTATGTGATTTAAAATAAACAGTATGTGATTAGTTATATATTTAGAGATGTCGCAACAGGAAGTTCATTACGATGATTCATCATATTATTCGTGTTAATGTCGCTAGATAGTAAAAATGAAATCACTCTTCCGCTTGAAACATAGTTATCAACAATAGACAACAAGATGGGGCTTCCAAGATACTTTCTTATAGTACTGAGTCTTGCAGCGATAGTAAACGGCGGTAAGTTTTTGCAATCTATATCACCATGGACAAATTTACTATTTGTACATTGTGAGTGTATAAAGTTTATAAAGAAGATACCTTTTAAGCAATTAAAACTCGAGTGACTTAAATTTGAAATCTGTTCAATGTCAAGTATTAACGTACTTAAGTGTGTTGGAGGGTTTTCGTAGTTTTAGAACAAAGTCAGGTATTAGCTCACCCTGATATTATTGTTGTTAAATTGGTGAATCTAGATCTCATTTCGGCAATGGATAATTAAAGGTAATCAACTATCTACTATACTCCCAATGCGTCACTTAATAAATTAGCGGGAACAGTATCCACAGTGCACGCTGACATCCTTTGATGATTTCCCTTCACCATAAAAACAGTATGCAAAACAATTGAGCGTCTATTGGTATTCATAGTATTGTATCACTATGACTTGACGTTACTTATGCTGGTGTGCATTTTGTTTGGAGAGTAATCATGGAGGGATGCTGAGTGGTCTGACATGGCAGTTCATCGCTATTGAAAAGGTCAATCACTATATGACACGTGTGCTGTCGTTATGCATGGCGATATCGGTGTACTCGGTTTGGTAGGCTTCACGTAGACATACATTGTTAGACACATTATCTATACACCTCTTCCGAGTGATTAAAAACTGAGCTACTCATAACAATATAAGACCCAAGTATTTACTCTTCACAGCGACAAAGGGTTTTTAATTTGTTTTTGAAATATAGGCCAGTTCATCAGCTGTTACAGTCGCTGTGTAATGCACAGGCGCCCTTGCATACAGGAAATAAATCACAATTCGATGATACCTCTAGACGTAGCCCCTAAGCAAATATTTTGTATACACAATCAGTATTGACGCACTCAAAACTATATCGGTTCCTCACCAATAACACATGTCTGCTGGATTTTCGTAAAGTTTTACACTAATAAGCTGATATCTCTGTTTATATTCGGTTTGTGCCGTAATATTACTCAAAGTTCAGGTGTACAACATTTTTGTTGTAGGTCTTATTTTCCATTTCTTGTCCTGGAAGAAACTCTAAAATCATCTCACTAAAAGTCGAAAGAGCATTTTTGTTTTATTACATGTGCGTTCAAATAAGTCAAAGGTTGTGTCCATCGCAATGACTTGCCAACATAAGCAAAATTCAAAATACAGACCAAACACACAGTTGCCTTGGTGATCTTTCCCAGAAGAGGGGCACTTGTGTTTTTAAACAAGTGCAATGTTCGTTCTGTTGAGAGGGTATCTCCCAACATTTCCGTAAACAATGTCTGGCGATCGGTATGTTTTCTATTGCTAGCAATCTCTTCAAAACTAAATACGGTTATTTTGTTTTGTCGGGTAAAGACATCCGTATTAAATCCATACCATAGGACATTTTATTTGTCTTCTTAGCAGGCTGTCGACGTGTAAGATTAATAGATTTACGCATTCCATCCGTCACATGGAGTGAACAGCCACGCTTTTTTCGTTGATTAAATGTGTCAAAATGCAAAGGAAACCATGCATTCGACTTTAAATTGCTAATAGAGTCTACCAGCTACTGTACCGACTGATTTGGCCATGAAATATTTAGATTTTTGTATTCAAGCTATTTATACAGGCCCAGAATTCCAACTTAACAAGGTTGCCGCTCTTCTTAGGTTAGCATTTGATCCAAACTTTAACCTATAATCCCAAGTTTCATTGAACTTTGTTAACTATTGAAATAAATTACGTTAACTTTGGCAAGAAAAAATTGCAACACCATGTTTTGCCCTATATTCACTCTGTACAAGCTCAAAGTCTACTAGAGTACTTTGAAGGAGGAATATTCTTAAATAAGAACGATGTTGATCAAATGGACTGATCAACTTACAAAGTTATTGTAACGCCCTCCTTTTCGCTTCCTTTTCCCTTTTTCCCAGGATTTCATAGTTTTAAACTTGTAGTAATTCACTTGAACTCTAGTAACCTCACAGTGACCTCCAAGACTACACTGAGTTCCTATGCTTATTCCCTTGACGATTGTAATTTCCTATTACTCACTAAGACTGTTTACGTTCACAACCTTGAAGTAACCGTCACTGTCTTGTGTTGAGTGATGGATTGTTTTAACAGATGTTAAACTCATTAGAAGTGACCGGAGGTTGACGTTGACTCAAACTTCGTGTTGAAAGAACACTTCGTCCTGTTTTGACAATATTTCCTGTCTTTTAATATTTTCCGAGATGATCTGTATTTAATTAAAATTGTAGCTTGAGTCGTTCATTATAATATGTAGATTTGGAAACTATTTAAGTTGTATACTTTTTAGAAGTAGAGTAGAACGGAACGGAGCTGAGAACGGTGTTAAGTAATAAAGATTGAAGTTGTGTTTACAACCGACAACTTTGGTGTCAAGCTTCAGTTACTGAAAGCATTACGATCCCAGACCGGTACCTCAACCCAGAGAGAGTGAAAGTACAAGCGTGACAAATTGGTGTGAGAATCTGGAGTAAACTGAAGTAGCACGGCTTTATGATACTGAGATCTGGTAGAAGAATCGATCGAAGACAAGAACAAGAGATGGCACAACCAGCAGACGTACACGGTAACGATCAGCTATATGGTGACATCCAACAGCGTATCGAAGATTTGGTTCAACA
>LD347231.1:152710-163973 GCA_001465055.1 Ptychodera flava | reverse complement strand
ATGCATGATGACATTACAGCTGGTCATCAAGGCGTAAATCGCACTCTGGAGACTATTAGGTTGCGATATTTCTGGAAAAACATGATAAAGGATGTTACTGATTATGTGAATTCATGTGTACACTGTCATTCACGCAAGAGAGGTTTGAGAGGTAAAGCTCCTTTACTCCCCATCCCAGTTTCCTCAGTTATGCAACGAGTCAAAGAAATTCACCTCCCCTTATCATCCTAGCACTAATGGGCAATGTGAACGTATGAATCTAAGTCTTCTAAACATGTTATCAATGTATGTATCCGAAAGAGAAGATGATTGGGATCAATATTTGGCTTCAGTGATGTTCGCTTATCGATCAAGTCCGCATGAGACGACTGGTGTCAGTCATTTCATGGCAATGTTCGGATATGAAGCAAGACTTCCAGTAGATGTAGAAATTTTACCACAGCCATCAAGATCAAAGAATATAGATTTTCATTTGAAAGATCTCGCACAGAAAAGAAATTTAGCGGTAGGTTTGGCCAAAGAAAACATAAAAAGAGCGCAAAATAAGATGAAAGAAAGACATGACAAGAAAGTGCTTAAGGCTACAAAATTCAAAGTAGGCGATACAGTATATTTGTATACTCCAGCAGTAGCAGTTGGCAAAAGTCCGAAGTTCGCCCATCCATATCGAGGTCCATACAAAATTACTGCACAAGTTTCGCCAGTAAATTATCGCTTAGAAAATATAGAAAATGGACGCCCATATCCGAAGGTTGTTCATTTGAATAGATTGAAGTTCGCGAATTTACGACCAGAGCGACTTTTAGAACCACAGTCTAATCAATACAGCGCTGATGAAAGTGAGACACACGATGACGTAGGTAACATACATGAAAGACGACGCCCAGATACAATTGACTATCATTTATCATCAGATACTGAAATTTACTTTAGTGCGAGTGAAACACTCATTGAGTCATTAGATAGTAATCAAAATAACAAACAACGTCGCCGTAAGATTCGTGAGAGTGCTGAAAAGAGGTTAAGTCAGCTCTCAAATTCACAGACTGAGGATGACGGTGATGATGATACGAATCAGTACTTCGGTATAGAGAAAATCGAAAAATGTCGATATCGAAATGGAAAGCGTGAATTTTTGATAAAATGGCATGGGTACGATGCAAAACATAATACATGGGAACCGGAAGAAAATCTTAATGAAGCAGCTTTACAAAGTTTAAAGACAAATCCAGTACCGATCATAGATTCACCCACGCATAGAATCAGACAGAAACGCAAATAAGAATGTACACTTTTCTGTTTTTGTGGATTTATTTTCTGGTACTTCGAAACCACCCTTTTTATAGGCTAATGCTATAGACTTGTATGCAAACGAGGTATCTCTCTTTTAAGTGTTGATTTTGACGATGTGTTTTATTTTGTTGTGTTTATGAAGACGTACGCGTACAGAAGTTAGGATTGTTTGTTGTTTCTCTCCTCTGTTGGCTAAATATGCCAGAGCTAGTGATCCGTATGTGATACAATGGTCCTGTTTGACTGAATGGCCTGAGGACGTGATACAGATAGCGATAATGAGGTTTATCGCGGGTTTTTGGTGTTTATTTTGAAGTCTTTGGTTTGATGATATTTCGGTGTTGATGTTTTGTTTTGTTGTTATTTTGTTTTGATGGAGATTATGCGAGAAAGAGCCTCGGATTTTGGCACTAAAGTTTGCTGTTGCTACAGTCTAGTTATGCCTAGCAGTCGTTGCTATGGTGACCATGAGCAGATAATGCCTTTCCACTATTCCAGGGTCACGATTACATCACCCTTCTATATAAACCACCCATCTTCCAGTTTTCAACAGATATTCACAGTATTGTATATGTTATTGATAGTAACTTTATTAGGATTTAAGAAACTATTAATGGGATTAGACAAACGTATATAATTAGTTAGAGTTTATTGTAATGCTTTTATGTCATTTTCAAGATAAGATAAGTTAGTATTTTACTCTGTATTTTACGTTACTTTATAACAGTATATCATTAGACTTGTAATTTTCATTTTAGACGTAGATTTGTGAAAATATTTTGAGTAAGAAAATGACAACACTGCCTGTTATGTATTTTTTCGTATTTTAATCACACTGTATTTTATTTTGGTATTTTCTTTAGACAGAAACTTTTGCTTTCTTGTACAGCGTCAATGCTTTTGACCAGCGAGGACGCTGGTTATTAAAAAGGTGGGAGAGTGTAACGCCCTCCTTTTCGCTTCCTTTTCCCTTTTTCCCAGGATTTCATAGTTTTAAACTTGTAGTAATTCACTTGAACTCTAGTAACCTCACAGTGACCTCCAAGACTACACTGAGTTCCTATGCTTATTCCCTTGACGATTGTAGTTTCCTATTACTCACTAAGACTGTTTACGTTCACAACCTTGAAGTAACCGTCACTGTCTTGTGTTGAGTGATGGATTGTTTTAACAGATGTTAAACTCATTAGAAGTGACCGGAGGTTGACGTTGACTCAAATTTCGTGTTGAAAGAACACTTCGTCCTGTTTTGACAATATTTCCTGTCTTTTAATATTTTCCGATATGATCTGTATTTAATTAAAATTGTAGCTTGAGTCATTCATTATAATATGTAGATTTGGAAACTATTTAAGTTGTATACTTTTTAGAAGTAGAGTAGAACGGAACGGAGCTGAGAACGGTGTTAAGTAATAAAGATTGAAGTTGTGTTTACAACCGACAACTTTGGTGTCAAGCTTCAGTTACTGAAAGCATTACGATCCCAGACCATTACCTCAACCCAGAGAGAGTGAAAGTACAGCCGTGACATTATGTATGGAGAACAAAGGAGAACATCATTGGTGCCTGCACAGTTTCAGAAGTGTGAAGGATATTATGAAGTAAAACATAACGGTTGTTTCTGTCTGAAACGCAAGGCAGACAATTAAAATATGAGATCGATTTGTGTAATGTTCATCTGAAATTAAATAATGTGGCTTTAATTGCTTTCAAATGCAAGTGTAAAGGTGCGCTCAGTTATCAGGGCTGGGGTTGGGACGGAAAAATCCAGGGGATGCACCTTAAAATTTGAAAAATGCAAAGGGGGGGGGGGTCATGTATTTTTTTAAACTGCACAAAAGAGGTCGGTCACTTAATTCTCATAAGTATCCGTTCTGTCAAACGAAGTTTCAGTGTTCAGAAATATTCTGAGAAATAACAGTGACTACAAAGATTAAAATCTTTATTTTACATTTTATGTGATGGACCAATTTTTCGAGAGTTTGGTTGGTAATACATCGCTAGAGATTCAAAATATCTGTATGACCCGTCTTTTTAAATTAATCATATTGTAAATAACGATTTTAAATTATTAGATGTCGATTTCCATGTATGTGTTGCTATTCCACAAATCCTACTTCGACAGCTCCGACACCTGACTTACCAAAACATCTTCAAGAGCACGTCGTGATGTTTTGTTTCACCTAAAACATATATTGTGATAAACGTTTACCAACAATATAAGAATTACATGATATTCCTAGTTATAAGGCAGTATATGTACAAGATTTATCTTATTATTATTACATTTTAGTGATTTGCTGAATGTTATTCGTTCATATGTTTGATAATACTCATTGAATAAACAAGTTAATATCTTCGACTATATGTAATAAAGTAAAGTACTGCGTCAATGTAAAGTGACTCACGAACACGCACACACAATAGACACATACACAGCCAAATAAACACAAATACAACAACAAACGTACTCGCATTCATCTGTATCTTCGGCAGGTATTAAGCAACATCTTGTAAGCTGAGATTATACCAGCCGAAACCTTTTTTCTCAACACTGTCCCTCTATCGAACACAAAATGGTTTGTTTCGTTTAAAGGCATTAATTGCCATAATATAAATGTGTCAAATTGTTGTCATATTTGACCGCACAGCATGTGTGTATAAACACAAAACTTTGGACCTCGGACAGCTGTCATCAATTTGTACATCGTGCATTCCACTAGACTGGAAGATCCGTCGCTGAGGGCGCTCTGAGGAATGGAGCGTAAGGAGCGTCCTCGAGAGACGAATCTTTCAGACTGAGTCTAGCATTTCACAGACAAACATTTATGATCATGCTTTAATAAAACTCTGTTTACGAGAAGCCCATTGAAAAATTCATTGAACTTGGAAATTGAAGTGGCATATTTTGCCACATTTTTGCGTTAAACTTATGTCAAAGCCACACAACGCTTATATTATCCGTTACTTCTTCTTCATACAGTGCTCACCAAGTAAAGATTGTAAGTCTAATGTCACCTTAAAAATTGTAAACAAATGAATCCCCTTCTTTGTGTCAGGATTTGGTACATGTCAACGGCTAATGATCATTCTTTTCATATAATAAGCGAACGTCTCACTCAAGAACTTCTAAAATCTCTTTGTCAAATGACCCAAATATGTCGAACTATTGTTACAATGTCATTCTCCTTTGCGTTTCCTCGGATTTCTTTTTAACCGAAACGAGGGATGTCGTTTTTCATTTCTCTAATGATCATAAGGTGTGCAATCGGGCCTTTTCAGCTATTTTTGAACGCACTCAGCAAAAGAGTTATTTACATAAACACAATGTAATACTGATGCCATGGCAAAATGGTCTCATCTGCCACTACAGACCAGTGGTAGTCATTCCTACGACACACATTTGCTCTTCAAATATTTGTTTTTAATCATCCATCAAAATGCAGTAGTAGTAGTTAGGGCACTTCTACAGCTTTTCGATAAAGTACTCATTTGATAAAGTTAGACCCCAACCTTAATTGATTCCCCACCTTCTGCTGCAACGTGATTGACTAGATCCGGTGACTCTGTCTACATTATATAGGCAAGTGACAGTATTAATATTTTAAAAAGAAAACAACTACTGTGTAGTTTATAATTTCGCTAAATATGTTTACAATAGTATTAAAGGTGAGGCACAGTTGTTTTTTCCTGCAAATTGTATACACTCGATATAAAAGAAGCATAAATATATTTAATGCTGAATATTGCTTACAAATCCATGGTTTTCAGAAGGATAAATGAAGAAGCATATTTTACAGCAGCGATATTTACACTTTAAAGAGTATTGGAGTTGTGAATTTCAATGAATATATATAACAATTACAGATAAAAAAGAAGTTCCTTATAACTTCTTATTAGCTTTACCTTTTATGCATTTTTCGACGATATGGTTTGAAAGCAAATGCAACATTATTATCAACGTGTGGCTACAACTCCTTTCCATCAAGGATCAAGAAAAGTACAATAACAACTACATGATATCGGAGTTCAACTCATAAATGGCCCGACCGCCGCAAATATACGCGTAAGTGCCTGAATTTTATTGACTTAATCACACGTCATCGATGATTGATATAGAGAAATTTTCACAGTACATAAAGAGGGATTAAAATTACCTCTTTGAATATTGGATGGTAGTTGTTTAGTATAAAATATAAAACGTTACAGCAAATGGGGCTTCAAAATGGTTATATAATTTTCTTTTCTTAATTTTTTTCCGTGCCATTTGTGGAAATGACTGTATTGCAGAATATTTCACCCAGCAAACATCACTTGCAATCAGATATGTTTATTCAAAATACCCTATACATAGCCGATTCAGTTCATCGCTATTAATAGACGGGGATTTCCCGAACAAAAACATTCTGAGTGACCTATGACCACACATAACACAGGATGTAGAATGATAGACATGCCATTCATACTTAGTAGTGGGCCGCTCTTTTGACATAGACTTGGTTTACGTCTGTGATTAGTTTATGCTTCAGAGGGCTGAACGCGATGATTTGTGTTCTGTTTTCATGTGAGACATCTCAGTGGGGGACGCGATGAGAAGGTTTAACGCGACACTGGTGAGTTTCTCCAGGAACCACGGTGAATCCGGCATAAACAAACTCACTACTGCGCAGACTCAAATATAGCGCGTTCAATCGCTATGAAAACTCGGCCTGGCTACCAACCATATTTGTATGAAATTGGAGAGACACAAGAGCAAGTATTGCAAATAATTTATTTTTTTTAATATACCGAAATGAACCAAGTCTATAGTGACACAGCGTAGGAAAGTAAGAAAGAGAGAAAGAAAGAAAGAGCAGGAAATGTTTGAGACCTGTGAACGTCCCTTATCAACCGCACCGTTCCCATCAATGACACCGAATGACAACAACAACAACAACAACAACAACAACAACAACAACAACAACAACAACAACAACAACAACAACAAAATAATAATAATAATAATTATAAATAATAAAAACAGCAACAAGAGGACGAAATCAAACCTTAAGGCAGTTGCTTTACTCTGGCTTTAGATCAAGAATTGCCTCTTTCATTCCGCTTGTTTGACTGAAGGAGCCCTCTCCAGTTTTGTAGTGATAGTCATGTTTTACTTTACTTGGATTCATAGCATAGTTTTGCATAGCTTTCTAGAGAAGTTTGATGTTATTACATGCACTCGTAGTTTCCTGTGGGTTCCTTCTTGATTCATAATTAAACTACGTTTGCTTATCATCAATGCGGTGTGGTGTGTTCACAAATTATATGCTTTTTATTAATATTTAATCACGAGATAAGTTAAAGTCATGAGCAGTCAGTAATATGATATGCCAGTACAATATATTGGTACCTATTTTATATCAATTTAATTATATTATTGTAAGAGATGTGCATTTAAAAGGCAACATCTATGGTCCGTTTATCCTTAAATATTATACATACATTAATTGTTGATAGAAGAAAAAGGCTATTGGATAATGGTATACATGCAAAATGTATTTTCACCATATCTTGGTTACATGCATTTAATATCATGTTTAAAATCCATGCGACTTAAATTAACAATAATGCAGTAAACTAATGATTTGATTCGGGGAGAAGGTCATTCTATTAAACAGAACGTATCTTGTTGACGATGATCTTGAAGGCAAACAAACATATAAACGTTGTAGGTAAAATGAAAAAATATTTTCATTCAATAACTTTTACGCGAAATTTTCAGTACCCCATCATTGCAAGATAGAAACCGGACTGTTGAACAATTTGATATGTCTCGTCTTTTCTGTAAAAAATTTTCATTTTCCACCATCGCAAAATATAGGAATTAAACATTAGTAAAACGTGCGCTTATCATTAACAATGTGTTTGTATCATTTTTTCCCAAATGATATTATTAAAGTATAATAATGATTGCTGACTTCCGATAAGAGACCTTGGCTTTTGAGATTTTTTCTTCATATATTACGATATGCTTAAGAATACGATTTGTAGTAAGACAAACCACAAATTTTTGATGGGGTCTTCGTAATTTGCTTACATAAATAAAGACAACATAACAAAACTTCTAATTATCTTCCTGAAAAAAGAAACAGCTGTTTTTTTCAGTGCTCGTTTAGCACGTCATACTGAAAATAAGCAATGCAGTGATACTATAGCCATGCATTAATGTTATCCATTTTATCCTTTCTATTATACATCGATTAAAACTAATCTAACAAATTTGTTCAAAGACTTAAGAAGAAACTGTTAGTATACGGCTAGCACCCTACCTCCGTATCAAACTTATATTTCTTGTTCGATCTTACGCATCGGCATCAAGAGAGCTCCTTTCTCTCTCAGTTGGTGCAAATAATAACAAAACTGGTGAAAATGATACCAAATATAAGAAAAACTGCTAGTAACAAAGCTGACAACACATATCCTTTCGAGTGAGACTCTCTATGTAATGAAGAAATCATCAACATTCAAACTTAAAAGAAATTTGAAAAGTGAGCTAAAATAACATTTTTACATTAGAGATCTTTCGATGTCATTTGCTCGCCTATGGTTTCTTCTCAGCGTACGTGGAAGTCAAGTATTCCTGAAATTAAAACAACATACTGGCGATATTGTTTTCATGTAAACAATTTATAACCTAATTTAATAACGTAATCACTATACATACATTTTCGGGGATAAAGGTTAAAAATAAGCAGAACCGAGTACAATTAGAGATAACAGCAGACAAATAACGCAAACAACAACAATCATCATCACTATCGTCATTGTCATCATGATTGTTTTTGTCCACTTATGTTACAAATTTTATCGACAAATACGTTTGTGGTTAGATATTTGTGTTTATAACTAGTACTGCATCACAAGGACAGGTCGTAAAGCTGCCTTACCTAACGATGCCCACCGATGCTCTTCAACTCTTGGATGACAGATTGGACAGATGGACGTAAACCTGGACTCCACTTCCAACATGACAACATAATTTCGTATCTGTTTGAGTAATATGCATAATGTAAAATTCTGTAAGAATGATTAATCAGTAGGCAACATAAAGCAAAACAAAAAACAAAAATTTATTTATTTATTTATTTATTTATTTATTTATTTATTTTTCTTACAAGCTGTCTTCACAGCAATCCGGGCTAATCATACGATGTCCCTTCCCTAGCAATTCTAGGAGATCACTTTGGAGCGTATTCTTGTAAGGATATCGACCTACAATCAAAAAGAAATAACAAGAGATATGTATAATCATTCTTGCCATCGAAGAGATTTCCAGTGAGTTTGTGATAAACTGTCGCCTAGTTGTTGGAAATGAAAGGTCATTTTTCAAAAGATCGCTTTAGACATGTTCAACTCTACTTACGGAATTACTCTAATGTGTGTCAAATTAATGTTTCAAGAACATCATTGATACTGTACAATAGGCCAATAGGGGATGGGGCAAACGTATTATACTCACAAGTTTCAGGAAGCCTGTTTCAATAAAATTTGTGATGATCATTTGTAAATAACCCTGGTAAGCCTACGTCAGATGAGCCTTTTCCCCGTTAAGTCCGCTATTCTATGCTGCTCTTTTGAAAGTCTCGAGAAACCGTGAGAGGTAGTGTTGTATTATTTCGCTTACTTCATCACTGATCTGTCACCGACGATCACTCATATAACACACCACAATCTCCCTTCAATCAGACATTGCCTAACTTTGCAATATAAATGAAGCTAAGAAGGTTTGCCCTTGCCATGCGTTTGATGGATTTGAATATCGTGTTGATGTTTCATGGGTTGGTGCTTAAAAATCTCTATAATATTCAGATGTGCAAGCGTCCTTACTTTTACGGACGTGGAAGATGTTTTCATAAAAACAAAGGCGGAATACATAGGCAGACTATATCTGTAGAGGCTGGCAGAGTATCTTACTAATGTTACAGTATCCAGCGCCAGACCGAACTGCCAAAATATTACAAATTATCGGATCGGGTTTACTATTACATCACAAGCGCACGAAACTATTAAATATCCTGAATGGTAGAACGTGATCCCTATAACCCTTTTTACCAAGAGAGAATATCTCCCAAAGAACAACGCCAAACGAATACACGTCTGTCTTCAACGAGAACTTTTTATGCATCAACGATTCAGGTGCCATCCATTGGTAGGGGATTTTCTATATGAGAGAAAATAAACATTAATAAAAGCGAACCTCTTGATTAGTATTGTTAATTTTGTGACTTAAAGCATTAAATCGAATTTGGACCATTTATAGTATATATTCTTCTGCAATGTGTGTTTGTACATGTATACAATTACTCAAATGTGTAAAGGCTGTTTAGCTCTCTTTGGATGGAAATATATTTTATGGGCTGAATATTCGTCACGTGAATATATTTACTGCACTGGGCAAGTTCAAAACAGACCATACTCACTTCTTTCCCGCCAAGAGCGGTAAAACGCGGAAAGCCTCTTTGTCATTGAATAGTCAGTAATGCATCTTTTAGTTAAATATACTTATGATGTAAATTTCTAAATGCACAACGGTACGCTTTGAAAGCGACGATTCTGAAACCTGATGTCAATTTAAAACTAAACTGGAGGCAATAACATAGACAAGATTCAACAATATTTGAAATGATTGACTAATGTTACAAATGGCAAAAAAAATTGATGATATTATCGTAAATAAACAATAGAATGAATAAACAGAAAGGAAATCTAACAAAAATAACAAGTTTAATTATAAACTAGTCGACAAAAAGACACAACTAAACTGACAAATAAGCAAACACATACCAGAGTTAATAATAAATAAATAAATAAATAAATAAATAAATAAATAAATAAATAAATAAATAAAAATAAATAAATAAATAAATAAATAAATAAATAAATAAATAAATAAATAAATAAATAAATAACCTTATTGGTTTCGAAAAACATTTCATCACTCATCACACCACTGGCGTAGCTGAAGTTTGATATCTTGCAGATACCTCCCTCACATACCAACACGTGTTTTGCTGCCAGGTATCGATGTACAATCTTTTATGGGATAAAATAAAAAGTCGCTTATTTTTTCGAATTAATAATTTGCTTTCAATTTCCCTATATCCTTAAAATAATTTTGGGTCAGAATTTGTTGGCCGTCGATCACAGATTTTAAACAAAAAAGCTATCCTCCTTTGCACTTCATGTTCTGTTTTTTCTCTTCATTTGTAGTTACTTGTTTACAGTTACTAATTCGTAGCCGTTAATCGTCAATCCAATATTTAAGGCGTGTAGTTTGAATTTTCACATTGCATGCTACCGTCCTTAGTATCATTACCTTGTTTCTTTGTAGATGTTTCATCCCACTGGCAACGTCTCTAGCAAATGCTAGCATTTGTCTTCGTGCGGACTCGTGTTTACCAGATGTAAAATGCGAACGATTTTCTTTCAGGTAAGACTTCAAATTACCATACGATGCATACTCCATGATTAAAACAATTGGACCTTCGTAATTGAAAATATTACACCATTCTTGAAATTGAGCATTTAAACCCATATAAGGGGAAATACAATTAAATTTATTTTATGAACGAATAAACAAAAACAAACGGTACACGATTCCAAAACAACAGAAAAGTCAAATAAGCTTGTCTTGTTCAATTAACAGTCTAAATATCAGAAGATGCGGTCAACTATTCTTACCGTTTTCAGTACAGTAACCCAACATTTTTATCACATTTTCGTCGCTCTGAATTTTCTTCATCAGTTTTATTTCCTCTAACATATCGATGGGAATCTTAGGATCAGTTGACTCTGTGTGAACAAAACAATTAAAGCAGTTACTGGACAGTTCGGATACTTACAGAACTATGGTAAAGTATGATTTTTACTCTATATAGAAAATGTTTCATCAAAATGAGGCTATGGCATCTGCTATGTCCCTGAAGTAGGT
>LD347231.1:135060-146737 GCA_001465055.1 Ptychodera flava | reverse complement strand
GACATTTGGTTTCCGAAGAAAAATTGCCTAGAGTTAAATCTAAGCCACTGACTGGTAGCTACTAGTAATTGTTTCGAAATACCCTTAGGAAGTTATGAAAAACCACAAATACTATTTAATTACCCTTCCTCTTTCTCCTTTTATTTCTGATGACGTGCACTGCCAGTACGACCAATACAGCAAAAACGATAAAGATTCCAATAATTATGATATAAACACGCCATTCAAAGTGCTGTGCAGCATCAGGGTTACTTGTTCCTAGAATTAAAAGGAAAAACAAACACGTAAAAATTTGATAATGAAGTGACAAACGCATAAATTGTAAAATTGAAATATTAGATTAGAAGAAAATAAATTAAACTTAAAATACTATTTTGGCGAATATGTCTCAAATAGGTCTTACTGTGTCACTCATCGGACATTTCTTACGAAGTATTGTCTGAATAATTTCAAATATTTCGCGATAAATGGCTCACGGGCCCATGGTGTGAAATGTTTCGTATCCAGAAAGCTACAGAATCAATTTTGATTGATTCTTACATTGTACAGTAAGGTTCATGAGAGTATTCCTACCAACAGGTACTGGGAGTCTAACACAAGAATCTTAATGGATCTATCAGTATTCATCAAAACAATGCCAAGTATTCTGCTAGAAAGCATTTGGCAAATACCACAGTGATGTTACTTGTTTAATGTCGCAGGTATGGTAGGACATCTGAAAAGTAGAATGGGGACATAATGTTGACATACTTCAATAGAAAGATAGTTCTACAGCTTTTCGAAAGTCATCATAATTTAAGTAATATGCTTACCTTCTGCTCTTACCGTTAGCGTTCTATTTTCTCCATAACCGTTTAGGCTGACAATTGTTACGTTGTAAGGCGACCCTTCAACCAAACCACTTATGTTGAGGGAGATTTCTCCAAATCCATTATCATTTATCAGTTCTGTTGTTTTCTTTATCCCTTCAGGCAATTTTACATACTCTACGTAGAATTTCTGATCATTGCCACCATTAAATCCCGGCGTCCAATGCACAGTAGCGATATCCGCCATTACACTGATCTCGATATCTGAGACTGCATCCGGAGCAGCTGCGATGTAACAACATAACAGAAAATATAAAAAAAGTATAGGATTATGTAATATGCAACATGCTGATACAATTATTAACAGCGATACTTGCGTTAATGCAGACACCTTAATAAAACCTTAATACATAACGTTAATGAACGGTATACCTGACTTAAAAAGTCTATATGAAAAATTATTTATTCAAAAAAAACTTACATTTTCCTGAGAGAACTATGACAATCTCGACATTTCCGTGGCTATTTATACCTCTGCAATAATATTTCCCATAATCACTATTACAAACATATTCAATGTACAGCCTGCTTTCTTGCATTGATGTCTTTAGGTCTTTTTTGATATATCGTCTGTTATCACCATGTAGAAGTAGATTTCTATGTTGGTCATACCATAGTATTGATGGGGGTGGATTACCATTTATCTGACATTGTAAACTTGCATTTTTGCCCATGCCTACTGCTTCTCTCCTGTTATACATTCCATCTGCGGGAAACGGTGCATCTTTAAAAACAAAAACAAAAAACAAACGTACACGCAATGTTTAATGCTGAGAAAATAAAACTTGCAAAAATGTATGAATATACAGATTTTTCATTGTTATACTCACATCGTACATCCAATTGTTTCTCCTTTGACTGATATGTTTGTCCTGGAAAATTCCGGTTGGTTGCTGAACAGTATATCGAAACGCCGTTATGCTTATAAATTAAACTGATCTGAGAATTTTCTTCTGAAATTATCCCGTTAAAATGACCTTGCCTGTGTTCTGCTTGATTCGATGACTTCATTTCAATACCATCCATGTACCACGATATATCGGCTGGTGGATTACTACTACAGGATGTACACTGAAGTGTCAACAGGGTATTCACTACCAATTCCTTTGTAGGAGTCGTTGTTGTTAGCTGTGTGACGCAGTTTTCGGGTTGGTTTGGCGGAACTGTAAATGATAGGTAGTAAAAATAAATAAAAATATATAATTTGTTTTGAGAAAGATAGTCGTTATAACTCTCTTCAGAAATCACTTTTCTTTTACCGAGTAGCTTATAATCCTCTTTTAAATAATTATCGCAGTTGCTTCCGAAGCAGTACAGTGATCAAGAAACGATGTTTGTCGATAAAATTTAAAACAGTTTCATTTAACATAATAAATAAATAAATCGTATCCAGTAATGATGTAGCTTTTTTAAAATCACTCATTCAAATAGATAATGACAGTTTGTATCAATATCGCAAAAATAGTTTCATTCTATGTTATCAATTACTCGCACCCTTACAGAAAACTGAGAGAGTAATTTCCTTTGAGAATACATCGTTTGCATGATTCAAGTGAGGATTCATTGCTGAACATTGTATCTTTCCTGCATTATCGTCAGGTCTGAGTTTCATATGTATTTGTTCCTTCGTAATAAATCCACTGTTACCGCTGCTTTCCTCGGTAATCGTAATAATGTTAATGACGCCAGGATGTCTATGTAAAGGTGAACCGTTCTTATACCACGTGATGGTTGAAGCTGGATTACTACGGCTCGTTGTGCACGTAAGACTTAAAGGCTTATCTATCTTCATGGATGTGTTTCCTGTTAGGAATACCTCTTTGGACCGGTCTGTCAAAAACGGGATATAGAAAATAATGAACCAAAAATAGGTAATAATCTATGACCAAATAAATTTTATGACAGTTTAATTAATATTACACTTGACTAAAGTAATTTTACTGCAATGTTGGGTTAATTACACTATAACATGTAAATTTGTCGAACAATAATGATCTTAAAAATATTATGAGAAAAAAAAACAATCGATATACATTGGAAACACACACTACCGGGCCACATGTTAGATTTTGAGTAATTCAATGAAATAAATAATAATAACTATTGATATTGTGGGCGTGTATGAGGTGAACTATTAACAGTTGAAACAATAAAACATTTACTCACGAATAATTTAATTTTAATAAAACGTACACCAAAAAATTGGTCATCACAAGAAGTGTTTATTTTAAATCGATCATAGTAAATACAGTTTTAAATTTGTCATATATATGACTCTCTGTCAGTCAATCTGTGTTATGTCCACTTACCGTCTTTCAACCCACTGGTTGTCTGCCTGTCTTTCTATCAGTAACCTGCTGCCTTCATATCTGTCTGTCTGTCAGTCTGTCTGTCCGTCCGACCTGTCTCTTTTCGCCTGCCTGCCTGCCTGCCCCCCCCCCTCTCTCTCTCTCTCTCTCTCTCTCTCTCTCTCTCTCTCTCCCTCTCTCCTACTTACATAGTACATCAAGGTATATATGGTTCCAACCATGTCCATAACCACCAATTTCATCACAAAAAGTGTTTCTCGCTGTGCAATTGTAAATTCCATCATCTGATATTTGTACATTCTGCAGTGTAATTGTCCGTCCGTACACCACAGAACCATAGGGCGTCATCCAACGAAACAGGTCAACATCAGTAACGGCCTTTGCATCGCATTGCAACGACGTGTCATCTCCTTGTCTTACTCGTTGAACAGGAAGCGTTTCTACCTTGGGGTCATCTGAAGTGATAAACATACAAAATGTAATAAAGAAACAGTAAGTCATCTGAAGTTGAGACATTCACTAACGGTTCAAGAAATGGCGCCACAAAGATGGACAGACATCGGAACAGGGACGCATCGGCGAACTGCACTAAAAGTACACGTCCCGCACTTCGACTGACGAGGACTAAAATACGACACTTAGTCATTTCTTACATCTCACTGTTTATCGCAAATATCAGATAAAACAGAACAAGCCCCTTTTATCTATGATCGAACGATAGTTTAAATAAATGTACTTACACTCAACACGTACAGTAGTATGGCTTAAACTCTCCCCTTGCCTTCCATTGAAATATGTGTTGTGCACTTTACATGCATAGACTCCGTGATGTTTCGCGGGATTAACTGTGTCTATTATTAGGGAATTGCGCCTCGTAAACGATTCTCTGCCTGGAAATTCCCATTGAATAGCAGCCAGAGCTGGATTACCCGGTAAGTATTCACAATTGATCCGAAGTGTTGTTCCCTTCTTTACACATACATTTGACGGAGTCATCGCTAGAGGAGGATCTGTTTGAATGACAAAATACAAATAACAACGACGCCGGCAACAACATAATCACCCGTTAACAGCGACGACAATATCAACAACAACAATAACAACAATCGTTATCATCATCATCAAATTACGTAATTCTTTTTGACAAGTAAACCTTTTACGGATGTTTTAAGAATCGCGTGCGCAAAACTCTTTATAATAATCTTATTAAGAATGACAGTGAAGCGGGTGACCGAACTAAATCGCGTGTAATGTTTTTTTTTCCATTTTCGCTCTTATACGAAGAAAAGAATTATAATTCGAAATGGTAGATGTAACAAACTGAGTCGTTAAAGAGTTTTGTAACAGTCGCTTCTTTCTGATTCCCGATTCAGATAGTTATGTGGGTTTACGTTTACATACATGGGCTTCCCTGTCTAACTAAAGAAATGAGACATTTAATTCATCTTAGTGATATTTATGTGGAATGAACAATTGGATGGAAGGTATAAACAAATAGAAACGTATCTCCTTTCTGTCTTTGGAAGACCACATATTATGATGATACTTTTAAAAATGATGATACAGTCAATGTAAACAGATTATATGAGCAAACGGCACTCGTAGAATAAGGCGCGCAGTCAGAGAAATAGCGAAAACGTTGTAGCTCTTCGCATTAGCTGGTTCTTCAAGGAACTGTGTAAATTTTAGCCTTTGCTTTTACATTACACTTCATCGCAAGCTCCACCCTCGTTTCCGTATAATGTCAAGCTTTTTAAATACAATAATTTTTATGAATAAACTTACACTGAACATCTATTGTAATACTCTTTAAACATGAAATAGACGAGGAACTTCTACTGTGTTCTAATCTGCAGCTGAAAGGAACACCATGATCATCTCTTGTTATTGTTGTCCTGATTTCGAGGGGACTGTTGCCACTGTCGATTTCAGCTCCGTTTCTATACCACACTAGTCTGCCTGGTGGTGTGATATTTTCAGTCTTTAGGCTACACCGTAATGTTACCTCAGTGTTCTCGATCACTTCATTATATGGGCCTATACCATTGACTGTTGTACAGACAGGGTCGGCGCGATCTGTTAATAGATGTATGTAGACTCGTCATTAATGACGTCGAAAAAAACAAGTGCGGTATGAATTTGAGGGCGCTGTTGGTTCTCTTTGCTTTGTATAGCTCATGGTTTTTGACATCTAGACCAGGGATATTTGCTGACAAGAAAACCGTAATGCAGTCGAAAAGACATGATAGAAAAAGTCCACTGACTGTAATTGTTTCCAATGCCGAAACGTTACAGAAAAAGAAAATTACGGTGGTGGTGTTATTGTGCCAAATCCATTACTTCTTTCTATTTTACTACTGTAAAATTCTATTTCGAATTTTGCGACTCAGCATCCTAGAGCCTAGAGTAGTCACCGTGTCTAGAAAGTATGGAATTATCCCCACATGAGGCATTTACCAGACAGTGGACAAACTGGACTAAGTCTCTAGGATAAAAAAGATTTATAATATAGAAGATACCCTTTGAAAATTCATTGATCATTACTCACTGAAAATAAGACTTTTGACGAAATTAGTGCAGCGATTTGTAAAATGGCCAAGCAGCTAGTGTCGCCATGTCAGTCAATGACGTTGACAATTCTCACCCACTACCGCGTTCAAGTGGAGGTTTACCCGTGTATGTCGTCAAATTCAAGTCAAGCTACCTTACTGTCATGTTTTACGCTACTATAAATAAATTATGCCACGGCACAAACCCCAGTATTGGGATTTTGCAATAGTTGGATAGACATGAGCCATTAATACTTTAATGAATTTATACATTTCCTTCATTTAATCTAGCCCAATATATTGTGTTATGTTAATTTGCGGAAGATGATTGGACATAAAAGAGTTAGAAAAAGAATTGGCATTGTTGATGAATTAATTCGTGAATGAATTCCATCGACTGAGATTGCCCACACCAGCAGCAATTGGAGGTTAGCATTGACACTATTTCACGGCATGTTTGCTGATAGACATACTTGAAGTATCTCATATGCCGTGTATAATTTACCATATTGCCAGTAATTTAAATCAGATGTAGATTTTGAACTTACGGATCACTGTAATGGCTGCAGTAGCATCCCTCAGTGCATGATGTACACAAATCCATTGTCCACTACTCTCTTTAGTCACTCTCTTGATGACCAGATTACTTTCTCCCTTTGATTTATCACCAGTTACGTCACAGCAATCTTTGGCTGAAGTACCATTGATGGCTATCCATATATCGTCAATGGGTTTACCATTCGGTAGACGTCTTGACCATCCAGGAAGTAGATAGCTTGATTTGTGCTCAGAGTAATTCACTGAACAATTCAGTGTCAATGTATCTCCTTCTCTGACATATGCATCTTTTGGTGTAACTGCCCAGGAAATCGAACTCGTCACTGTTATAAAATTCGTTAATAAATATAATGAGATGAAAAGAATTAAAAAAAATTCCATTTGGTTTTTCTTTTCCCCTCGAATCAATACTCATATGCTTGATGCAAATCGAAAGTAGAGACTATAGGAATAGAGATATCATCATATTGATTTATTCTCATCTGCTTGAGAGCCTTGGATTCGGCCTTTTCAAAACGTAGTGAGTGAGAAACAGCATGTTAGACATTAAAATTGTTTTAATTTTGATTAAATGTTACTAGTTTTTTTCAATTATATATTTTTCTTCCCCCAAACACTGTTGATAAGAGCATTACCTTCTTGACCTATTCTGAAAACGATGTGCCACAGCATATATCACTATGACAATACATTTGCTCCACATACATGCACCTTCAAGAGAGCAACTAAATGCAAATATAACATTGGATATATTGCGTAGTAACCGTGCAGGTTTGTAATTCCCTTTTTCGTAATATTGCAAAATAATCATTTCCTTTTCTGATTTATTTTGCTCTTATAAGGTTTGTGTTAGATGTGTAATATCGAGTATGTGAGCTGCGAGTGCTTCATGAACTCTACAGCGTGTGGAGGGGTCGTGGTCGAAAATGTAACAGCCGAGCGGTTTTGACTGTGATGTCTTCGCCAGGTGACTTGGTACCATACTTTGTGAGTTCGAATACGATCTAAAAATTACTGACTTGTCTAATAATATTATTATTAATTTAATTTGATCTAATTATAATCGTCTAATTCTCGAAACTGCTATTTATTTAAAATTATCTTAATCCGTTTAACCTTCCTAAACTATTTACATTCTTCAAAAATGCGGAAGGCCTAGCCAACGCTACAGTCAAAGTCCCAGAAACTTGATACCAGTGTTTGATTGAACAGCCCTATAGCCGTATGTATAGGTCTAGCAACCAAGCCTACGAGCAAGCTTCCCCGTGTCATCTGAACCTAAAATGTATCGAAAGAGAGAAAATTTACACAGTGCTTACCTGGTCTGGTGATACAGACTAACACAAGTAATGTCAGTGATATTATGCTTGGTAAATGTACAGTATCCATTGGGAAACAATCTGTTGAAATTAAGCAAAGGATGGAATTTTCTTACATCATCCACTTCCAGTGAATGCCTTTGCACATTTTATTTGATAACGGGATATGCTTGCATTCTTCCGAAATGCCACATATGAGTGATAATTGTCAGATAATTGTACATAGAAAACGGTACCATCGACCTGCAGTGCCTGAAATATTTTTCAACGTAAATGCTTGTTTCATTCCTGAGAGAAACTTTGGTAATTAATTTCAATGGGAATGGCCGGCTATTACTGAGCATATGCCAGTAACATAAGATAAGGCTTATTTTCTCATTAAAAATGTTATCAATGTTTTCGTTTAGTAATTCTTTGTTCTCGGTTCCTGATATTTTCGATCTTTATGAATGCGCAACGTAGTTCAGAGATTGTTTATCGAGTTATTGTTTAATTCATTACAATCCTTAAGGCTACAGACTGAGGCTCCACGAGCCTTGCTGATTTCTTTACAGACAACGACACGCAGCACTTTGTTTTCTTTTGATTTTTTGAGTTGTTTTTTGAGTTGAATTTTATTTGTGTTTGTATTTTTTATTAATAATCTTAATTATTGCAGCAGTCAAACTTTGCAATAAGGGTTTTGCTATGTGGTATCATAAAAAGCGGCAAAGTGTACGTGTATTCCGAAAGTCTGTTATGCAAATTCAACATAAATATCGATTCTTGAATGTTTTCTGAGTTTGACGTTGTGGGATTTATTTTTTATTTTGCAAAGTAGAACAACATACAGTTGAATTTTTAGTCTGAAACAAAGAATAACAAAATATTTCCTTAGAATCCAAATGAAAAACAACGTCATTATTTATCGGGATTAACTTCTTTTCAATAAGTGGAACAGCCGATAGCAGAACATATGCACGTGAATTTCTCTTCAACTTGCTTGCGCGAAAAAATGGTCACCAATCAAAAAATAAACCCAAACAGTCACAGTATTTTCAGTCCAATCCTTTACTACGAAGCGTGCTGTCATTTTAATCAATCCTCTTTTGGACATTTTGAAAAGTTCAACACTTCTCTTCACTTCACTACACTGAAATAGTTTGTTTACTCATCTAAGAAGTTGTCGTGCCTTTTGTAAAATATATCAAGTTTTCATTCATGATGAGCCAAAAAGGATCTTTCGACAGTGGTTCAGCGTAGCTGTGCTGACAGTTAGTGAACAACTTTAGAGAGAGGGGAATTAGCCGAATGGTTTTGACTGTGATGTCTTCGCTAGAGAGTTAGAGTTCCATCGTAAATTTACTGCATTTATAACCGGAATTGGATACGGATGATTTCCGTGCATAGACACATAAGTTAACAAGACCTTTTAATAGCGCGTAGTGTACCTAGACGAGGTAACTGTGCTCGAAAACGAAGGTCGACGCGGGTTTTGGATTTAAACACTTCCGTTTACTGCATGAAAACCTTCCTCCATTAAACTGATGCGGATTCGAGCGTTAATAACACACTGCCCTGCTATACGTAGAGCTGGTTCGATAGCACATGAAGTGAAGCATTCTGCTGACCATGACCATGGTCTCAGCAATCAAGTTTAATGAAGTCGGACGCCAGGTCTAGGCACATAAAGAAAATTAATAGGGAAACTTTAAGATAAAGCGTTCGTCAAATTTCATTGGATATTCCTTGCATTATTAGATTTTACTGCAGTACCATGTCATTGTTGTCGTAATTTTATGTAGTACAGTACTATGCGACCAGTATAATAATTTCGATCGGAACAGAATTAATGTATTCGTATCAAAATAGCATTGTTTTCGTTAATAACGTTAACACGGTTAATACGGGTTTATTACACTTCCTGTTCTAAGTTTCACATTGGTGGCGACCAGCGTCACTTCTTGAGAAAAAAAAAACCCTGAACTTCAAGGCAAAGCATTTTTAAATTGCCAATTCTGGATGACCAAACATTTAGACAGCACTGTTGGCTTTGTATGTCAATATTAAACATTGAACAAATTACAATTATAAACAGCAAGACTAGATTTAAGTGTCGAAACCTCAAACATTGTTCCATATGTTATTTTGACAGCTTCATGAATGATGAATAATGACGAGAATATTTGTTGCAAAAACTTGCCACAATTATGAAACAGCTTTTGTAAACGGGATAAAAACAAGTCAAAGTTAGAAAGATAACCTTAACAGATTCCCTAGGGAATGGTACATTGGTCCAATTATTGTTATAATTCGCAACTGTAGAACCTGTAACAGAAATAGCCATTAAACCGGCATGTAAGCATAGCTTACCATTCATGCTATCTTGTAATCGTCTTAAATGTAGTCTCCATAATCGTTTTAACACTAAAATGATCTTAGATATATTAGTTTTAATTTATGCAAATTATATCAATGAGCATTGTCTCGATATTAAAGATTTTATAGGAATGATTCTTTATCAGTTTGGCATAGTTATGTACCTCGCATCTTGCATTGTATAAATCTTGTACGTGATCAAACTCTCTTACGAGCACTTTTACATATCTGTTGCTTTTGCGAACGATTATCAAAAAGGAGATACTTTACTATACTCGAAGTGAGAACTGTTGCTAGTAGTCGTACCATGTGACAATTTACAATTTTGAAAATCGCATAATTATGGTTCATTTGTTACCAGGGACACTATTTAACTTTTGGCTTTGATTTTTGCTGGACGTCTTTACAAGTACAAAAGTTGCCAATGGGTTTGACTCATTCAAACGTGTTGAACTCATGTGTTGATAAAAGACTAAGAAATGAATAAATTTGCAGACATACCTGTCAGTTATGCCGGATTCTTTCTCTATAACATGCAACCGTTGCCGTAATGTTTCATGAGGACAATGTGATGTTTTTGGCTCAGTACAATGGAATGCAAATTTGATTTATCGAAAGTCCGGCCCACGGGTAGTTTACGGTACGCGATTATCGCTGTCGACCTTAGTACTTCGGCGAAAGCAAAAAAAAAAAAGAGAGAATTATCTACGACAACAAAGCGCAGTGTTCTCGAAGGGTGATTTTGTTTCCAACGGAAATCACAACATGACAAATACATATTATTTTGCTTACTGCCTCGTATATCAAAGATCGTTGGCTTCAATGATCGAATAGTAACTTGTTGATGACGTTGCGGACCGCATAGTTATCACTTGATTGAGGATGAACCGGAACTGTTCTCAAATTGATGACTCCAGGATTTAAAAAAAACGGTCACAAGAAAATTCTTTTTTTACAAAATCATGCAACAAATAGAATCCTAAAAAGAAATTACGAAAAGTCGTTCACCCTATAAATGCCTTGTTTATCACCGTATTGTCACTAGGTGTTAATTTTCGAAGACACTCTGTAAAAAGCACGTATCACATAATCACATTATGTCATATAATTTAATACAAAGTTTGGAATTTGGCTACAGACCATCTGAGGTTGTGTGGGGAGGAGGCGAGTGATGATAAAACTGACCAAGTGTAGAGCCGTTTAAAGGCGATGTTGTCTGGCAGACGTCCTCGTGAAAAAAAGGGAGAACAGTGACCTCTGCCACAGATGGCGCTTTAGGGTGACATTGCATAGATACAGTATACAGTGTACAGTGTACAGTGTATCTTCTTATATCATATCATATCACAGAACACCAAGCCATATTTTTAATCCCAGTGTTATTTATCTTAGATTTCATTGAAATTTGGAGGATTCATCGCAATGTCGATCGTGATGTTGACTTCTTCGTATCGTTCGCACAATAAATTCAATATTTATGCGGATGGCGTAATAAAAGTATATCCTCAAAATTTATATTTTTTTAATCATTAGTAAGATTCTGGGGATGATAAATCTGGAATTACCAGATGTCGACTGTTCCTTGCGTCGTGTCAGCAATGATGAGTGTCATTAGTGCTGCATCAGACAGTCGACTTCGTCTGGTTTCTGACACAGCATAAATGACACTCATGCTTATAAGACATAGGATCAGACGATATTTGATGATAACCTCA
>LD347231.1:123104-135031 GCA_001465055.1 Ptychodera flava | reverse complement strand
GATCCCCCCTTAATACCCTCAAAAATTTTCAAGTCCCCCCCAATTACCATATAGCCGCATATTTATTAGGAATACACGCAGAGTAAAAATAAACATGTAATGTGTCGTTCTGCACGCAGGTGTTCAACACTGCCTCTTATCAGCAGGTTGTAGAGCCATATACCTAGGGCAAGTTCTTAAATTGATTCATTTTCATAGTCACACATTTTTCCATTTAAATTAGAGTCTTTACCATTCAAAGTTTTACTTTTGTGTTATTGTACAATGAGATGTGAAAATTGCATTCACTGCATGAACTTAAAATGAATGGTTTATATATTGATTTTAATTGATTTTAGAAAAACTGATTTTTCATCGTACATTTGTATAAGATCAAGTACGATGACACCATCTTTTTTCTCTAATATTTGATTGTTCTCATATGCCAGAATTCTAAAAACCATGGTAGCTGTTAGTCCCCTTGCCTTCTATGTGTTGCTCTCTGGCTGAATCTTGTGTACAAGTAGATGTATGTTTCACTGTCAATTGAGTGTCCTATGACAGAAACTCGTCTTAAACTACACCAGAGTCAGAGCTACATGTATCACTGTCAATGCCAGTATGTAGTAGCAGGGCCGTAGTTGTATTAACTTTTCATTTTGACAATATTTTTGTTCAGTTTATACAATTGTGTTCTTGTTCTACTCCCTACAACATGTTTGGCTGTCCAGTATTCAGCTTGCCAACACAGCCTACGTGTACCGTGCATTTGTATCATTCAATTATCACATCACAAATATTTAGATACACGGGCTTTGTTGATAAACTGAATATTGTGTTTGTCAGCCTGCTCTAGAGAGACACCAAGAAACTGTGTTTGATACATTGCATAGACATATTGAAAAAATATCAACAGTTGCATCTCATACCCCTTAACATTAACAAGGCCAACTTGTTTTATGAAAATTTAACGGCACTCAAACATTTTTTAGATTTTTTGAGATTAAAGATATAAAATGTGACAAAACGGTTCTAGATTTTGTTTAATTATTACTAACCTTAGAACCATTGGATGACATCAAAATGTTGGGAGTCTAAATTTTTTCAGGTCCCCCTTATAGGCAGAGCAAAACTTTCAAGTTCCCCCGTCGACTAACCCAAAAATTATCGAATTCCCCTGAATTCCTCCACCCCCCACCATATTTTTTGAACGCGGCCTAAGCAATAATGAACACCCAGCGATGGTATACCACGAGCTGTTAACCAGTTCATGACATATATGCACGAGCTATAGCGAGTGCGTATATGGAGTGATGGAGTGAATTGGTCAAAATCGAGTGGTATACCGTCGCTGGGTGTGATTTATTGCTATTATATCTTAACAGTACATTGAAATTCTGGCTTGGAACGTCCAAAAAGGGATTTTTGCTCAAACTGAGAGCTCGGGCGTATGCTAGCTGTGGTATATCGCCAATATACCACGGTTTTTTCGCGTCTCGACCAATCAGATCGCTGTATTTGCGCCATCAATATACTGGTATGATATAATACCCAATATCGCCTGATCCTGTGTCGAATAAGCATGAGTGTCATTTATGCAATTGGCGATACGAGACATTAAAAACCTGCAGCATCACAAATGTTACAAATGATCTTGTCTAACGATGTGAGTATCTCACGTCGTCGATCATAAATCGCTGACAACATGCACGTCTGTCTATCTTTCTGTCTCCCTTACACACAGACACGCACACACTCTGTCTGTCTGTCTGTCTGTCTGTCTGTCTGTCTGTCTGTCTGTCTCTCTCTCTCTCTCTCTCTCTCCATATTCGTTGTGCACAAAGTGTGGATTTTACAGTTCCGCCATTTATCATCACTGTTTTAGAATTTTCAATTTATTATAGAAATAACGGGAGACTCGCTGACTATAAACGTTTATTTATGGGCAAGGGCGAGAGGAAAGCCAAAAATTTACGGGCTCGGCTGGCCTAGCTCGTTAATTTGGCTTTTCTCTCGCCCGCGCCCACAAATAAACGTTAATGGTCAGTGCGGAGTCTGCTATTTTAATTATATTATCAAGGAACCCCGAAAAACCGTCACAATTTACGAACATTTCTCGTGCAAACTATAACCGGGCCGCAGAGTCTGTCAGTGCCCGCGCTGCAAAAAATTGCAAATCCGGAGATTTTATGAAAAAGGGCGTCTAAACTAGGCCCACAAATGCTCCATTTTATATTTCGGTTGATTATGATCTTTGTACAAATCACAATTTTCGTTTTAGCTGTAAAGTTACTATGTTTACGATATTACTCATATTCACGGGCATGAATCCAAACCATTACTGTGTATTTGTGGACAGTCACGTGGTTCAGCTAGGCCAATTAAAACGCAATGGATAGGGCATGGTTATTTAATATATTACCATGCCCTGTCCGTCGCATTTTAATTGGTCGAGCTGAACCATGTGACAAACCACAAGTACGCAATAATGGTTTGTTTATTGGCCAATGTATATTTAATGATATCATAAACAGTGTAAATTTACGGGTAAATTGTAAATTGTACAAAGATCATAATCAATCACAAAATAAAATTGAACACTTATGGCCCAAGTTAAGACACTTTTTTCCAAATATCTCCGGATTTGCAAAATTTTTACAGCGCTCGCACTACTCTCTGACAAGTTCTGGGATCCCGTCGTCGTTCGCGTGGGAAATTTTCGTAAATTTTGACGGTTTAGGGGGTTCGTTGTTAATATAATTGAATTATCAGACTCCGCGCTGATAATTAACGTCTACTTATGGGCGCGGGCGACAGGAAAGCCAAAATTAACTAACTCGCTAACCTCGCCCGTTAATGTTTGGCTTTCCTCTCGCCCTTGCCTATAAACAAAAGTTAATGGTCAGCGCGTCCCGTTATTTCTATATTATAGTATGTAACGTTTTTAAATGTTTTGCTGACTTGATATGATCATATACATTAAATTACATTCTTCATTTTATTTCATTCATTTATTGCAACTTATCCGTTTTACTCAATAAAAAGTCTACAGATAATCAGGTGCATAAAACAGGTGCAAATCATCTAAACAAGATCAGGTACAAAGCAATGAACAGATCCTATTGAAAAAAAGGCTTGAGTAAAATATAAAACAGTCAAAACAATAACACGATAATAGAATAAAAAATGAAATGACAGACAAATTTAAAAGTTTATATTTTCTAGCGTACAACAGCGAAGTTGTCAATATACCTGTTGAGGATCAAATAAACCATAAAATCCATCCAAATTACCCAATTAAATTCGTACGGTGAAATTATAGTAAAAAATGTCATACGTATATGAAGTAGCTATGCGACTTAAGTAGAAAGAGTCGTTGTATGGGCGATAAAATATACCATTATTCAAACGCGGAATACAACAAAAGCAAATGAGGCAGCGCTAACGGGATAGTTACAGTTTAAATGAACGATAATTTCACTTTTAAATATGAAGCAGATACCCCGTCACAGCAAGCTTAAAAGCCAATAAAATATGTGTAGTAGAACTTGGTTGCCTAAATGTTTAGAAAACATTAATTTCTTGCAATATCGCACAATTGTTTATCTTATAAGCAAAGTAAAAGTAGTATATATTTGTTCAAAGAAAGAGCAGGATTGCTAAACCAATTGATAGTGTCTTTTGTATTACGTAGAAGTTCTACAAAAAAATCAACGCTTGATCAGTTTGTCTGATTGAGCGGTGGAGACGAATGAATATCTAATATGCTATTAATGAAAGACTTCGAAGTTATCCTTGTACTTCTTGATAAGGTTTCCTGCAAACAGATGTACTAAATGGTGTAAATTAACTATTGTGAACGATGCATTTATACTCTAGCCAAGTATCCATGGCAGAGAATTTGTTATCGATGTTTTCTTTAATGTATTTAATTGCTTTAATAATGTTCGAGACTGGAGATAACGAAAATAGAAGGCTGATGACCATCCTGGACAGCTGATAGACGGTATAGTACAGCTAGGTATTTGGTAGCAGGTATGCACTAGTACGCTTCACATGACAATATCCCCGAAAATTACAAAACCAAATGGTAATTGAGTGACCATTGCAAATCACAATCATGAGAAAAGATATACATCTGCTTATCCTTTCTTGAAAGGCTGTGTTAGGTCTAAATGTCACATCTACATAAACAAGGTAGGTTTCTTAGATGACCTTATTTGTCGTTTCCAATGGAACTCTTTTCTTTTTACGTCTCTTTCTTTCACAAAATCATTAACATGTGTAACAATCTCTGCAATTTGTTAGGAATCATCGTGTGTATACATGATAAGCTGTAGCTGATTTAAAATCAATCGACTAGTAGTGAAATTACGTGGTTCAAATTTTGCGTTATTACTATTTGCTGTACTGGTTTCGTTTGTTTTGATCTATTATTTACTTAATATGTTATCACTTAGGGTGTGAGTTCAAACTCGATACAAGTATCATGGAACATGGGAAATGCTTCTTGCGACATGTATAAAGCGGGAAAAAACTCAACCGAGTAGGCATTTTTTAGTAATTTGACAAACTAGCACGGTTCAAACTTATGAGATATTTCTAAATTAACTTGCACGAAACTATTCACATTTTAGGATCTTTCGTTTTGCTTGCCGTTATTTTGCCAATAGCGTCTTTGTTATCCTGAAACAAAAAAAAAACATTCCTGATGTTATTCTCCTGTTAAAAGTTTCAACAGTTTGCGATCCTTACTGTCTAAAAAGGATGAAAAGAAAATTATGGCAAAACTAAGAAATAGTAAAACACAACAACACCGACAACATTACCATTATAGTTTTGTAATAATTATAAAATAAGGGCAGTGGTGCGGCTACGTAGTAATACGGCGTGAGAGCTGTGTCTCTGTGTAAATCAGAATATCGAGTGCATCCCCTATAATCACGAAAGTAACCTCAATTTAAACATTTACAGTTCTTTGTCGGCTCAATCGTCTTAGAAAGTACAATAAATATAACTTTGAGTTCTACCGACTTTTTAAAGAAACAATGTACAAGTTATCAGTTTGCCCACATAACAATATTGTTTAAGATCCAAGCCGTGAAAGTATGAAAAGCACCTACCAGCGTCTTTCTATTGACCAACTTTGTACACAAGGGCATCTATGAATAATCATAAGAATTCATACTATTCGGGTTTCTGAATGGCGCCACCATTTAATTAGAACAAAGAATTGTGAAAATGCATCTTCGCGCCAATTTTGAAAGATATGCGGGACATTATCTCAAGCCCATGGGATTTTTAAGGAGGTAAATTTTCGGCAATTGAGCAAACTTTGGAAAAATAACAGTTTCGTCATCGCCATTATTGTCCCAACCGTTGCAGTGATGATTTTTTCCTATAATGCTAATGTAATTCACCAACATATATTCCCATGCATTATATATGTTAATATCTAATCTACCATTACATCAATAATTAATGCAGCTACTTCACCTTGCAATCGTCTCTTAAGTTCCTCAACTCCTGGTGCATGGATTGCAGGGATGGACGTAAACTTGGACGCCACTTCCAACATGACAACATCATTTCATATCTGTTTGAATAATGGGCATAATGTCAATGTTTAATGGAGACATTATTTGTCATGCATAAACATACGAATGAAATCAAAATGATTGGTATTTTAATTTCTTACATGTTGTCTTCACAGCAGTCTGGGCTCACCATACGATGTCCTTTCTCCAACAATGATATGAGCTCACTTTTGGGTGTATTTTTGTAAGGACGTCGACCTACATTAAAAAAGAAATTGCGAGAGATTTAAGTCCTCATTCTTGCCGTCATAAAGTTCCTCCACTTATGCGAAGAGAATGAAAGGTCGCAATGATTTTACTTTTCTTTATAGGTGTACCTCTTGCTCTTTTTGATCAAATGAATGGCCTTTCAAACCAAGCGTTTTACAACGTTGATTTGCCATAACATGGTATTGAACAATTACATGACTCTTAAGCTTTAGCAAACAAATATCAGAATATTTTACACACAATGTCGGCAGAATATCCTACTCATACAATTGTATGCAGTGCAATGCCAAGTTGTGCTTAATTTTTACCGAACGATTCTCACGACACATCAGATTTATGAAAAAAATCCACATTCGAAATGCAAGAACATCAGTACTGTAATTGATTATTACCAAGAGAAAATATCTCCCAAACAACGATGCCAAACGACCACACATCTGTCTCAAGCGTGAACGTTTTATTCATTAACGTTTCCGGTGCCATCCACTGGTATGGAATTGTCTACATGAAAGAAAGAAAGAAAGAAAGAAAGAAAGAAAGAAAGAAAGAAAGAAAGAAAGAAAGAAAGAAAGAAAGAAAGAAAGAAAGAAAGAAAGAAAGAAAGAAAGAAAGAAGGAAAGAAAGAAAGAAAGAAAGAAAGAAAACTTTATGCAGTCAATCATCTATACGCGCAAACGCTTTTTAGCCTCTTTGACGAAATAATTATTTTATCAACTACATTTTTATCTTGACACCATATTTTTCCATTACGTCGATTGGGACAAATTTCACTAAGCGTCTTCATCGTCTAGTATTCAGTCATTCAATATTTAGTCACAAAACGGTCATTTGCAAATGCTCTGTCAATAAAACACCCGTACGGTGATGTTTCTCAAACACAAAAAAGAATACATCAAATAAGATGATGAATGATAATATGAATAATGAGTATAATGTATTATAATAGATAGATGTGATTAACAAATTTCATACCATTTCGAATTAAATACGGTGCGTATACGTATTTCAGGTACTACAGTGATGTTAATAGGTTACTAATAACTGGATGAGTGAATAAATAAATAAAAATATGCCTACTAGATTTGTATCGAAAAACGTTTTGTCACTCATCACACCACTGGCGTAGCTGAAGTTTGATATCTTGCAGACACCTCCTTCACATACCAACACATGTTTGGCTGCAAGGTATCGATGTACAATCTACCATAGCAAAAAAAAACCAAAACAGAACTCAGGTCAAACAATATCAATCAGAAAATGATGTAGCTTTAATTAAGATATCAAGGTGTTCTCATCAAGGATTACAACTTTAGGTAGGACTTTTTTGAAGCAATACTGGTGAAGTCAAGATTTGCAAACCAAAAATTATCCACCGTTTGCACGTTTCACTCTCTTCGGGTTATTTGGTTAGCACTGGTGTGTGGTATACATGGCGTTTCCTTTTTATTAGTCGACTCGCGTTTCAATATATAACATGTCGGTCATGATAATTCACATAACACAAACAGAACATGTCCTCATGACACTACCTTGTTTCTTTGTAGATGTTTCATCCCACTAGCAACGTCTGTAGCAAATCCCAGTATTTGTCTCCTCGCAGACTCGTTTTTACCAGGTGTAAAATGCTGACGATTATCTTTCAGGTAGGTCTTCAAATTACCATACGATGCATACTCCATGATTAAAGTCATAGGGCCTAAATAATAAATATTATTATACGGCTGCGTCTGTAACCTAGGGAGTTTCATCGTACAGTAAGTTTTGGTATCAGAGGAGTCCAATAACTTTGATGTGGAGTACAGTAACTTAAGGTGTTATTGGACGCTATTTGACCTTTGACCTCAAAACATCTTTAAGTCAACGTGCAGAAAATTGAAGGATGATTTTAAATTTTAAAAAAAAACATACTTCTAAATATTCAATACTTCACGAGGTGAATATTGGTGAATTCAAAACCTTGAACTTGAGTGAAGTGACGCTGCTGACCTACAATTTCTACCTCAAGCACTGTGCTGCGCGGGTTGAAATTTCGTTCTGTGTGCTTAGCGGACGCGCTGTGTCAGTTCCCAGTCTGCTCACGAGAGTTCAGTGCAGTGCTCAATGGGCACCCAAAAAAACGCTTGAATTTTGACCTATTCCTTGTAAAATTTGGCTAAAAAGGTGTATCATAATATGATTATTCACAAAACGAGATTTATGTCCTTTTATTTATTTTATTTATTAAACTCATTCCAACTTTTCCCCACACAGAAACTGGGCAGTTTGTATTATTCATACCTATCTTAATCCTACTGTTCGTAATGTTTATGTCGGAAACACATCTATCGCACACTTTTAACACCTTTCCCGGGTTCTTGAACCCGGTTGGTCAAAATTGGCTGTTCTGCCCTTTTTGATCACCCATCTTAAAATGCTTGGATAGTTGACTTGGAAAACAATTAACATTTAAGTTTCATTAGCAATTAAGCCAAACACCGGAAAACACAGAAAACATGGCTCATTACGCGTTCCCCGTAGGCGAAAAAGTTGAGGCCCTCGATGACTGTTACTGGTGGACAAAGGGTGCAGTGAAGAAAATAGTTGCAGTTGAAGAAGGACCGTGTCAGTATCCAACGGTTGGTCAGCAAAGTGGGACAGAATTGTCGATTAAAATGAAATGAAGAAATGAAGAAGAAGGCGTACTTCAATTCCAGAAGAAGTGGCGTTGCGCAAGAGTGCAACGTCGGGTTCTATGCCGACGAAAGGGTGATTGGAGTGGTTGAAAATATCCTCAGTAGTTCACAATTCCAATACGCCATTCTTTAATAGGCATAGATACAAACAAAACGGCCCTTTTCAGGGCCAACACATCCTCCAAAAAGAGAATTACCGACAATAAATACCAGTCAAACACACACTCAAATTATAATTATGTGCAGCTAAACGATTAGAATGGCTACGGTTTCTCAGACTGACATGATTTTGCTGCACATTGCGTTATGTTGTGACAGATAATTCTTTTTACTATCACTTAGGGTCAATGTCAAAAGTACGGTGTCGGATACTTTATTTCTAGTCATATAGCCAAATTTACTAACATAACAAAAAGAAAATGACATCGAATAATATCAATCATAAGTGTGGTTTTCTCTCCTTATTTACTGTCAAAAAAACACTAGAAACATTGAATCTCAAGCAGTTTTTTATGTTTTCGTTTCCGGCCTAACGGCCAGTACAGGGCATATAGGCCTACTCTCTTCCGGGCCACCCCGGCCGCTTCCGCGGACACGACACGGTGCCTTGGGGCAGCTTCTTCAACGTCAACGTTGCACACCCTCTCAAAACCTTGTCACTCACCTATATATTTTTATTGAGTAAATGCGAATGTATTTTCAAAGAGGAGACTCGCAGTCCAGTTGCTGTGATGTACTTAAAGAAAAATTAAGACGTTTACAGGAAAATTCAGTTTAGGCTACCCTGGGCTTTTCCAGTAACCGCGAGTTATTGGTAGAGGTAGCCTGCGGTAACTTATGCACTCAAATACGATCACGGACGTACCACGCACGTACAAATACCACGATAGTAAGCTTACGATGTTGTGTAGGCCGCTGTTTGCATGTTTCATTCACAGCGTTACCGACGAACATATCACTGCACACGGGCACGAGCTTTAATAGGCGGCTTCAAATTGTCCCTTTCCAATGAACGTTAGTGTTGTATTTGTAGTGAAATGTGTGGAACCAACTAATTTGTCATGCTTTATAAAGACTAAATGACATGTGTGGAACCAACAAATTTGTCCGCATGCTTTGTAAAGAGTAATTTTGATTCATTGCTCTTGTGTGGGGGTTGTCAACCTGATGTAATCGCAAATCCTCAGATTTCCATCTGATATAAGTATGTACGTAAACAAGAAAAGTAAACTCATGAATAACTTAGGTGTTATTGGACGCTATTTGAGCTTCGAGCTCATAAAACCTTTATGTCAACCCGTAAATGCGAAACCTCAGAATTTGCGTAAAACTCATGCCGCTGACCAACAATATCAGTGGACCAGTGGTTAGGGTAACTGACTAATTATCAGAGGATGTTGAATTCGAGATTTGGTTCAAGACCCGGTAGGTCCAGAGTAATGGGCTCACTGTCGGAGGACTGTGAGTTCAAGACTCTATCACGATGTTGTGCCCCTGAGCAAGGCACTTTTTCTCCTCGGTGCTCCATTGGAGATTAGTGGGTTATGTGTATAACTCCCGCAATTGGGCTAACGCCCGTTGGATGATGGACTGATAAAAAATATCTACCACATGAACTGCACTGCACGGGTTGAAATGTATTTCTGTGCGCAAAGGGGACGTGATGAACGCGTTCACAGTCTTCTCGCGATCGCTCAATACTGTGGGTAACGTTTATCCAAAACGCCCTAATTTCGACCTTTTTAGTTGTTAAATTGTAGTAAAATGGTATATGATACGGTAATGAAAAAATAACGTGATTTATGTCCTTGTACATCTTAAGCTTCAGTATAGTCTACATTTTCTAATATTCCTTTTCTTGACCAAATGAAAGTCTTTTTTTTTAATATGTAAGATAATACCCTTACCGTCTTTAGTGCAATATCCCAACACTTTTATTAAATTTTCGTCACTGTGAATTTTCTTGATCAGTCTTATTTCCTGTAACATGGCAGTGCGAATCTCAGGATCTGTTGACTCTGTGCGAACGTATCCATAATAAAATGTATTAATTAAAAATGATATTGTGCAGAAACACAATATTATCGATTTTCGAACATCACGTTCTAAAAATGTTGTACCTAAAATTTACTCATTTCTTACCGATCTCAGTTTTGATCACAACATCACTTGGTCCATCTTTGTCATCAATAAACCAAGCTATGGCTTTGCCAATGCGATATAATCTACTAGTCCGTAGGCTTTCTGTGATATGCAAGCGGTCGCGAGGAAATTCAAATATAAACTTTCCAGGTTTCATGTACGTTTCTGACTTCCTTCTAACATCGAGATTTGTATAATCATGGGATGTCTGAAATATAATGAAAAGAGGTTACTAGACTATTTACAAACTTTCCAGGTTTCAGTACGTTTGCAACATCTTCTTTACATCGAGGTTAGTGTAAGGATCAGATGTCTGAAATGTAATACACAGCGGACACTGGCGTATTTATGCACAGCATATTATGCTTTGCAATGTATAGTGGATATGTAGCAGATTAAAAAGGGTGTTTTGAAAAGATCAAATCAGTTTTAATTATAAATATATACAAAAAGACATTTAAATTTGATAAACAAAACTGAAATACCGTCTGATCCTGTTTGTTTCTTTGATTAGACGAATTCCTCTGATTCAAATAGCTTAATTTTTTAACTCATGTGTTTGTGCAGCATATTGGAAATACATGAAAGGTTTTGGCGTGAAGCCTAATTTTCCATCAAATAGATGGAAAGGTAACATTTTTGTATCTCACATGAAGTCAACAAAAGTCTATAAAATATCTTACTTGATCATCATCAGATGTTCTGTCGCTCCCTTCATCTCTTGTAACAATATTTCTCAGAGGAATACTCTCAAAGTTGCCGGGTTCAGGCGTTCTGTTATCAGGAATTTCTGTCGCACTATGATGCCGGCGTTCTATCGATTTGTTCATAGGAAATATTTATATTAGTATATTAATACAAGTGTAAGTGTAAAGCAAACATCAGAATTAACAAAATAAAAACAAATGATTTACTATCCCTAAGCATTTTGCTAGGTTTTAAGGAAACCCTAGTTAGTAGTTTAAATCAGATTGAAAATTAACTAACATTTTCGTTTGTCAGGCACATGTCTTCATAATAAAAGCAATATCAAACATATAGTATAAAAACAATGACCGTAGGTAAACAATAGGACCAATAGAACATCGATGATTAACTGAACAGTAATCTACTCATGAAGCAGTCAACGAAAAGCATTGTATCAACAAACTTTTGTTATTCCCTATAGAACTGTATATGCCTGTGTCAATAAATTATAGATACAACTAAATAAGTGGAGAGAGAGAGAGAGAGAGAGAGAGAGAGAGAGAGAGAGAGAGAGAGAGAGAGAGAGAGAGAGAGAGAGAGACAGAGAGACAGAGAGATAATATATAACGTAAAACATACC
>LD347231.1:112608-123025 GCA_001465055.1 Ptychodera flava | reverse complement strand
AACTTACCATCATTGATGCTTTCATAACTATGGCTCGATTTCATATGTTCTGCAAGAAAGAGAATAACAGTAATGATTGAAAAATAATTTCACATATATATGCAATAATTATTCCTTTTCATTTGTTAAACATGAGTTGACGCATTATCAAACTGTTGTTTACTCACGTGAATTCGCTTTAGACCAACGTCGGATTACATAAACCATTCCAACGATGACCCCAAAAACAACTGCGGCACAAGAGCTAATGATGATAGGCAATGTTGCACTGTGTTGTATAGAAGTAGAGTTGATACGTGCTAAAAAGCAATAACGAAAGGAGAATAATTTCAAAAAGTCTCATTTGAAAGCCACTGACAACTAGCATATTGTGCATTGATAGAAAAGTACCGATTATTAACAAATTCACGCCACCAGTACATGTTGTAACATTCTCAATGGTCATACATTTGTTAGCTGTCAAGGTAAAGCATTATTTCATTTTCAAGAGCATTACCACAGTTAAAAGATATACGGCACACCGTTTCTTGCGAACAAAACACAATTAAATTGACGGATTGCATAAAGACAACATTACTCTGCCTAGTAATCTTGCATTTCTAATGTAAACATACAAACAAGACAATGAATGTGCACAAATATCGACGAAGTAAAGGTGTAACACTATGGTGATATTTTTCGATTTAAATAAATTTTAAAAATACATTTTGATGCGTTTGAAAGAAAGGCAATACGTTTTTAGTTAACCAAACAAAGTAAGATTTTTCTATTAGAACTAAACGAAAACAATACATTGTAAAATTTGCAATCGTGTTATACGTCAGGCTCGGCCTAAACAATATATAACTTGTATCTGTTGAGGTGATATTGAAAAAATACAAATATAACACTTCAGGCATTCTAGAAGCAGTGCAACATATATCGTCAAGGAACTGATAAATGTTTAAACTACTTTGTTATCGATTCTGGTGACGAAGTTAGGAGATACATAAAAAACCTGGTACGCAAACTATTCAACGTCTAACTGAAGTATTGGTTTTTGTAGTACACTAACGTTTTCGAAGAGAATAATGGAAATATCGAAACGCACATGATATTTTGTTCCCGTTAATATTGAAGATTTGGGAACAATCTTCATAAAAATATACAATACGTCCAAAATTTTGAATTCAGAATAAGAGTTTATATTATTTAGATACTTGTATATGGACTTGCTCCACCATACAACACCTATACACCACACGTTCAGATGACTCTCTCAATCTGGTGATTTCAGTTTTCCATGTTCAAATACAAATAGCCGATCGTACTTTAATTCACTTTACTCGTATTCCATGTGATTTATTAATATCGGGTGAACCGTGAGCTCAAAACTTTGTAAGTCTTCGAAATATTACGCTAGAGGAAAAGCGTCGCTTTTGCGTCGAAAGAAACCAATTAAAACTATTCATAACGTGAAAAGCTATTGCTAATCAGTTTATACTGGACGTTGGTTCCGTGATCAATCTGAGAATGTTCATCTCTAATCAATAGGTAAATATCACAAAATTTTGTCACAATTTCAAATTTATTGGGACAGAGGCAAAAACACGATTTGAAACTTAGAATAAAAGTTGATGTTATGCTAACTCAGACAATCCATCTTTGAGATATCCTGGCAAACATACTTATCAGCCAAACATCACTACAATTTGAATGGCATTGTGGGTTTGAATTTTCACAATGTATGTCTTGGCGTATAGTGTAATAGGGGTATGCCGTTGACAACTTTCGAAGTAAAGGTCGTGCCACAGTTTTACGTAAGTCAATATAATGCACTTATATGTTTACCTTCAGTCCTAAATGTAAATGTTCGACTTCTGGTTTCTCCGTATTCGTTTATGCTTACAACTGTTACGTTGTAACGTGACCCTTCTACCAAACCACTTATATTGACAGAGGTGCCTCCGAATTCATTATCGTCGATTACTCCAGTCTTTTTCTTGACACCTTCAGGCAATTTCAAGTACTCCACGTAGAAATTCTGATCAGATCCACCATTAAAACCTGGGGTCCAATTCACGGCAACAAAATTTGCAAATGTACCGATCTCGATATTTAAGACTGCATCGGGAGGAGCTGCGATGTACCAATCATAAGACAAAATGGCATTAATCGATAAAGACTGGCATATATATCATATTCTGATAAAATTGTGAATAGCGATACTTAAATTGACGCAAGGACAAAAAAACAAAAAAACAAAATAGGTAACATAACGCATGGTATACATGACGTACCAAATTAAAATTTACTTACATTTTTCCGATAGAACTATGACAACCTCGAAATCTCCGTGTTTATTTCTACCTCTGCAATAATATCTTCCATAATCATTTCTACTAACATCTTCAATGTTCAGCCTGCTTTTCTGAATATTGTTTCGGGTTTCTTCTTTGACATGTCGTCCGTTATCACCATGTGGTAATTTAAGCCCGTGTTGGTCGTACCATTGTATGATCGGGGAAGGATTGCCTTTCATCTTGCATTGTAAAGCAGCAGTTTCACCAACGCTCACTGCTACTTTCCTGTTATACTCTTCATCATTGGGAACGGGCGCATCTTTAAGAGCAAGGAGATCATATAAAATGATATAAAATGTTTATTTTGAGGAAAAACCAAATAAAAAGACTGCGAAGATTTTCCGTTGTTATACTCACATTGTACATCTAATTTTATCGCTTGTGATTCATAGGTCTGTCGTGGAAAAATCGTGTTGGTGGCTACACAATATATCAAGTCGTTGTGATGTTTATGGGTTAAATAGATCTGGATGCTTTCTTCTGAAATTGTTCCATTAAGGTGGCCTTGCCGGTGTTCTGCTTTACTTGTTGACTCAAGTACATCGCCACCCATGTACCACACTATATCAGCGGGCGGATTACTACTACAGGAAGTACACTGAAGCGTCAGCCATGAATGAACTAAATATTCAGTTTCAGGCGTCGTTGTTGTTAGCTGTGTGATGCAGTTTTCAGGCTGGTTTGGCGGAACTGTAAATGATGAGCAAAAAATAATTAAGACTAACTATGTGTTTTGAAAAATAATATTTTTCCCTGAAATAGTTTTTTACTAAGGTACTTACATTATCATTCGAATATATTATTAAAATTCACTCCGAAGCAAAACTAGTGATCAAGAAACAATGTTTGTCCATAACGTTTACCACTAGTTTCATTCTACGTCATGAATAAATCATATCCTTACATAAAATTGACACAATGATTTCCTGTGAGAATACATTGTTTGCATCGTAGAAGTCAGGATTCTTCGCTGAACATTGTATCTTTGCTGCATTACCGTCAGGTTTAAGTTTCATGTGTATTTGTTCTTTCGTTATAAATCCACTGTGACCGCTACTTTCCTCAGTGAGCGTCGTAATGTTGATGACACTGGGATTTCCTTGTAAAGGCAAACCATTCTTGTACCATGTGATGGCTGAAGCTGGATTACTCCGACTTGTTGTGCACGTAAGTGTCAAAGACTGGTCAGTCTTCATAGCCGTGTTTCCTGTTAGATAGACCTCTTTGGATCGGTCTGTAAAAACATATGGAGCTGTAAGTAATCTGTGATATTCTGTAACAATGGAAGCTTTAATAACGGAGTAATACGGAAATCCAGAGTAATTTTGGTTTCATTACCTTACAACAGCTAAATTTCGTCGAAATAATGATGATTCTATGAATGTCATGAAAAATACAGTCGAAAAAATTTGGAAACCCAAATTATCGGCAACAAGTTAGATTTTGAATAATACTGTCAGTCAGCATCAGTCATGTCCTCTTACCTGATTCTCACTCACTCCTTGTCGGTCGGTCGGTCGGTCTCTCTCTGTCTCTCTCTCTCTCTCTCTCTCTCTCTCCTCTACTCACATAGTACATCAAGGTATGTGTAATTAGAACCCTGTCCATAACCACCAATTTCATCACAAAAAGTGTTCCTAGCTGTGCAATTGTAAATTCCGCTATCTGATATTTGTACATTTTGCAGTGTAAGCGTCATTCCATTCAGCACAGAACCACTAGGCGTAATCCACTGAAACCTGTCAACATCTGGTATGGCCTTTGCATCGCATAGCAATGACGTGTCATCTCTTTGTTTTACTCGTTGAACTGGAAGAGTTTCTACCCTAGGTTCATCTGAAGTGACAAACAAACAAAATGCAATAAAGAAACAGTAAGTCATCAAAAATGACACAGTCCCTCTTGGCTTTAGGGTTCTTTGATCGGACTTAAAGGTGGCAATAAAGAACAACGAGTAGACACGACAATTGCTGTGTTGTATGATTGTGGCTTGGAAGTGCATACATTCAACTTTTCTCAAGTGCATTTTTGATGTCGTGTAAAAAAATTGTCAATAGCGAAAATTGCTACCCTGTAACCAAACCGATATTTATGTATGCTGCGAAGAATATGAGCCTGTAATATTTTGAATGAATTTTTATATCAGTTACATGCAAGCATTGACAAGAGTGTTTACGTTTTCTACTTATAATGACATTATCATTAGATATATAGTTTTTACAAAGACTTTGCATATGCTCAATAGTTTTACACTGTTCCATTGAGGTATGCCGTTCAATTATGAGTAGGCCAGCTTGCAGTACAGAGTTGTTCATGTCATGCATATTTTTGTACCAAATTGTGATTATATAATATTTTGCAGAGGTTTGTAAGACATTAAAACACCATTGTAAACACTATTCATATATGAACGATAAACTAAGATAACTGGCACTTGAAGTGAAAAAGCAAATGATTTGGTATCAAGGTACATATTCATATAAAATCCCATGGTATTTTTTTCCGTTTGACATCATCGTATACTCGTGTTTTTCTCGCAGCCAGAAAACTTCTCGCCTTCGGCTTGAAGTTGTACGGCTCCGCGAAAAACACTCGTATACGATGAAGTCGAACAGGGAAAAATTCCATGGGATTATGTATTTATCACATGAACAGTCTTCTTATTTTTCTTTGATGTGGATGGATCAAAATTATTATAACAAAGAGCATAATTTTTATTGCGATTTTTGTTTTATTCACGGGGACTACTTTCATTTAATGAGTAATGCGCCCCGTCACCAAGGAGATGTTCAAATGTTTACAGCTATACTTTCATTCATAAATCCGATTAAACCTAGAATTTGATACTCCGAATGGTATCTCCACCAATCAGCCATACGGATTCGGTCACGTGCGCGTGTCAATCATTGTTTTGCGCTGGACCGATGACAAGACAAGTCTGCCATCGGTAGACATAGATTTCACCGCGCTGGCGACGGATAGCCATAGTATTTTGAGTTATTTAGAATATTTACACTTATATTTATGAAATTAATGCAATGACGAGATCGAAACAGTAGTTACCATTCTTAGAGATGCTGTGGCTTTTAAAATATCACAAGTTTACGAGCTTAGCGAGCCCGAAAGATTCAGATCAATGACACACAGAGTTATACGCTTGTAGTGGGCACTGCCATCACCGATATCCGACTATGGCAATCTCGGTCGTCAATGTTTTCGTCTTACGGACTTTGATGTTTGCTGTGACACATATGTCGCCCGTAGATATAGCCAAATTTTGTCATTTGACGGGAACTCTTTTGTGAGTGTTGTCCGAGTGAACTTCCGAAATACACCGGATCCTACAGCGCTGCACGGCAGAGTTAGGGCTACAGCTCGACAGCTAATGTCTTCACTGCAGCCTTCACTGCAGGTTTGATTCCGATCGAGAAACAATGGATTAATTTGTGTAATGAAGGAAATTTATCGTTGTTCGTCGAATGACTTTATGCTTGTGCCTTCTATGTTGCTTTCCCGAAGATTATACGGTACTCATTTATTAAGTTGAACTTTCGTTGGGGTGTATCTTCCGGGTTTATATCCAAACGGAATTGCCAGATACGACGTCGTTTGGCGATCGCCAGTTAAGCCCTACGACGACATCCACATTCAGCATTACGACTGGACCCGTGACGTTAATGAGACATTAAAACGATCGACGGTATCCTCGTTCGATTCTTTGGAAAAGATAATAAAGAAGCTTTAGCAACTCAAAATTTTGTTTGGCATGCCTTCTATGTACTGTTTCCATATCTGGATTTATCGCGTCAACTTTTAGTCAAAGTGCAATGACAGCACGGCATCGATCACGACAAATTGGTATGTGTCACGGTGTACGCGTGCATGTATGAACCTTACCATTGTAGAAAAAAGTTCCGGTTGATGACGTACAACAGGGGTAATATTGATTTCTTGACTCTGCTGGTGTACGTCACACAGGTGGAGATACGGGCCAATTCCTTACGAAAATATATCTTTTAGCATGACACGTATTCAATACAAAGATTCCGCTTTCTTAAATTGGATAGCAAAATTAATGATACTATACATGTGCGAAGTATGATGGAAATCTGCTGAGTACAAAAAGTACAAGTCTCTTCCGCAGGTAGTCCTGCGAAGACTAAACACCCAGCACTAAGTCCTTCCTTACCTCTCACATTTCATCGAAAATATTAGTTTAAACATAAAAATGAACTTTAGGCCTATCAGTTACCGAATTTTTGCAAACAGGATAATGGTTTCAATCAATGTACTTACACTCAACAGGTACGGAAGTGTGACTTAAACTCTCCCCTCGATATCCGTTGAAATATGTGTTGTACACTTTACATATATAGACTCCACTATGTTTCAATGGATTAACTTTATCGATTATCAGAGGGTTTTGCCGTGTAAACGATTCTCTGCTGGGAATTTTCCATTGAATGGCAGTCAATGTTGGGTTACCCGGTATATATCCACAATTGATCCGAAGTGTTGTTCCTTCCTTTACACATACATTTGATGGAGTTGTTGCTGAAGGAGGATCTTTTTGAATAATAAAAGCACAAATAACAACGACAACGACAACGACAACAACATAATCACCATAAATAGAAAAAAAACAACAACAACAACAATCCTCATCATCGTCATAATGATCATCATCATCATCATATTCATCATCAGCGCGGAGCCGTACAATCGAGCTTTCAGCCTGACGTTGTACGACTCCGTGAAAAACTCTCGTACACGATGACGTCAAACAGAGAAAAAAATCATATGATTATTAATAACAATACATGGGCTTCACTCACCATTCCTACTAAAGAAAATTGATGTTTGATTCACCTAAGTGATATTTAAGTGCACGAAATAATTAAATTGGCGGTACAAACAAAGATGAGCGTTTCGCGTTTTTGTCTTGGAAAGACCACAGGTTATGATGGTAAGAGCTGTAACACGGGAAAATCAGATGTGTTATGGTCTTTGAAAAATGATGATACCGTCATTGTAAAATGGGTGATATGAGCAAAACGCACTCTTAGAAGAAATCGTACGGTCAGAAAAATAGAAAAAACGCTGTTGGTCATCGCTTCATCAGGTCCTTCCAGGAGCTATATTTTCCAACACTAGTCTTGATATTAAACTGTTTCTGAACGTTAATGCTTATTTCCGAATAATTTCAAATGATTACAAATATGAACTTACACTGAACATCCGGTGTAATCGTATGTAAACATGAAATGGACGAGGAACTGTCACTGTGTTCTAATCTGCAGCTGAAAGGAACACCATGATCATCTCTTGTTATTGTTGTCTTCATATAGAGGGGACTGTTATCACTTTTGATTTCATCCCCGTTTCTATACCACACTAGTCTGCCTGGTGGTGTGATATTTTCAGTCTTCAGACTACACCGTAATACTACTTCAGTGTTCTCGATGACTTCATTGGATTGGCCTATACCATTGACTGTGTTACAGACAGGGTCGTCGGGATCTGTTAGTAGAAGTATTTGAGTCGCCATTGATGACGTAGAAAAACAAAGTGCGGTATAAATTGGAATCTTTGTATTTTCATGACATCGGGACCTGGGATATTTGCTAACGAGAGACCCGTAATGTAGTCAGAAAGACATGATTTAGAAATAGTCCAGTGACTGCATGTGTTTCAAATACCGAAACTTCATAGAAAAAGAAAATCCTCAAAAACGTGAGCCGTTCGAGTGATGATGGTGGTGTTATGGTGTAGAATCAATGAAAATTTATTACTTTCTATTTCTATATTAAATACTATAATGTTCAAGTTTTTCAATTATACAACTCAACGTCCTATTGTGAATTCAATATTACAACTCACCATCCGAGAGCCTAGAGCAGTCTCCTTGTTTGGTAAGTATGGTACCATCTGTTTAAGAGGTATTTGCCAGACTAAAGGACAAATTCGACACAGTTTCTGGAGAACTTAGTACCGAAATACGGGATTTGAAAAGAGCTTTGTCGTATTGGAACGACACTACTCCCTGACACGGCGCGAGCGATAGAAAATGAGGTGATTGAAGATAAAGAAAACATTTCAACAACTTAAAGACGGACAGAGAGATTTTGTACAACATCATGACGATACTTTTTGAAAATTCGTAAGACTTTCGACGAAATTAGAGGAGCGATTTGTAAAATTAGCCATGTACCTGGAGTCACCATGTCAGTCAACGATATTGACAATTGTCACCCACTACCGCGTTCCAGTCAAGGTTTACCCGTGTATATGGTCAAATCCGATCCAAGTCAAGCTACCATGCTGCAATGTTTTACGCTGCCAGCAATAAAGTATGCAACGTCAAAATTGCCGGTATTAGCGTTTCGCCATAGTCAAAATGACTCTCTCCATAAATACTAATATAAATTTATACGTTTTTCATTAAATGTAGACCACTATATTTTGTTAAGTTATTTTGGAAGATTAAGTGACATTAAAGAGTTAAAAAAAGAATTTGCATTTTGATGAATTACATTGATTGAGATTGCTCGCACCAGAAGCAATTGGAGGTTTGAATTGATAATCTATCACGACATGTTTTCAAAAATAAATTGTTGACAGACACGATTGAAGTATTTCATGTTTTGTGTAAAATCAACTATATTGGCAGTAATTCCAATCAGACGTAGAGTATAAACTTACCAATCACGGTAACGGTTGCAGTAGCAGATCTCAGTGCAGGATGTACACAATGCCATTGTTCACTACTCTCTTTAGTCACTCTCTTGATGACCAGATTACTTTCTCCCTTTGATTTATCACCAGTTACGTCACAGCAATCGTTGACTGAAGTACCATTGAGGACTATCCATATATCGTCAATAGATTTACCATTCAGTGGACGTTTTGTCCATGAAGGAAGATGAAATTGTGATGTGTGCTCAGAGTAATTCACTGAACAATTCAGTGTCAATGTATCTCCTTCTCTGACGTATGCATCATTTGGTGTAACTGCCCAGGAAATCGAACTCGCCACTGAAAAAACCCATTATTGACGCAGTTTTTAAAAAAATATAGGCATAATCAATCGGGTTACATTTTGATGAAGCCATCGTTGTGTGCCAGGTAACAATCCAATGCGGATTGTACGGAAATACGCATATAATTAATTTTGTGGACATTTTTTAAATATATTCTTAGCTAAGTAGAGCTTCGGGTTACTTAGCTATCTAAATATAGTGAATGAGAAACGATATTCATTTTTATAAGCCTTTTAAATTATTAAAATTCTGTTATACTTTGTAGTTTGTTTTACATATCTTAAAATTTTCCCGAACAATATTAAAAAGTCTACTCGTCCTAGCGGACCAACCTAGCGGTAATGGATTTGCCCGGATCAAAATAACTTGATCGCAACCTGTGTGATGTATTCCAGAACAGATCAAAAATGCATATTACCCCCGTTAAACGTAATCGACTGAATATTTTCCTGTGTAGTACCAGCAAGCCCGACGCTTGCGTACACTGAGACCGATCAGTCGTTAACGATGCCGTGCTCCCATGATATTTTTACGAAAAACTGATGCAATGAATTCAGACAAGAAAACACGGAAGGCATGCCCAACAAAATTGTATATGTCGCTAAAGCTTCAGCAAAATAAGTAGTTCAAGTAAGTTCAACTGAATAAATAACTACCATATGATCTTCGGAAAAGTGATATAGAAGGCTTAAAATATCAAGTCATTCGATGAACGACTAGAAATTAAATGTCCTATAACATAAAAAAAACCATGTAAATTCTCAATCAGAATCGGAACATACAGCACGGTGTTGAGCTAGCGAAGCAGCCTGTAGTCTGAACTCTGCAGCGCTGTGGATGTGTTATCGTCAGTCGACAACAAAAGAGAGTTTCCATCAAGTGATAAAAGTTTGAAGGTATGTACTTGAGCGATATGTGTAGCTGCAAACAGCAATGTAAAACATTGATGACCGGGATCGGGATTGATGAGTTGACACTTGCGAAGACATGTGACGGCAGCGTTGTGCCCTCAGGCATGCAATAAAGTAATCTGGG
>LD347231.1:90379-109801 GCA_001465055.1 Ptychodera flava | reverse complement strand
CAATGTGAGGTGTTGAGCTCATTACAATGGAATGCCACTTTGATTTATTGCAAACTCGATCCACGCGTAAATATAAGAGCCGTGCTTACCTGTACGAGTGTAGGCATGTGTGATTATTGCCGTCGAGTTTGTTATTGCCACGCGAAAATGAAACCCTGCACAGAGCACTCTTCAAAATAAAACGATGACGATGAAGTTTGTTGACCACAATACGAATTAGAGGAGTATGTCATGATTTCACAGGCGCTATAATATAACAGTGAAACAATCTTTCCGATTGGTCAATGACTCTACGTCTACAATCAAAATGACGTGAATTAAAGTGCTACACTGAAGAGAATGTCGACATAAACGACATCAAATACGACATTTACCAAAGGAAACCAAAAAAAAAACAAAAAAAACAAGCAAACAGGCAAACGAAGAATTCAGGAAGAATGGCCAAAGTCTACTTCTTCTCAAACAACTTAACGTCGAAACAGCCGCTGGCATCGTGATGGTACTTGACTCGTGTTGAACCACATTGTAATATGCTTATGTCCACCGTACTGTTTCATTGCTCCTTGTCACTTTGTCCTTTAAAGTAACCATCAACTGTTTTGCAGATAAAGGTTTATTTACAACCTTCTGGGAGCCAAGAATCTGGCGTGCAGATAGGCTTGTGAGTCGCTATTTATCCTGTCTTACAGAGGGGACGTTAAAGAAATTTACTTGAATGTTATGGTGATGTTCAAGCCAACGGGTAAAATTTTATTTAGTTTCTGGATCCACATAGACTCTATTAGTTGCCAGAACTGATCATCTAGCTCATTGGTTTTTAACATTGCAGGAATTATAATATAATTGATGTCGTTGTGGTCAGTATTGAAATGAGTGGCTACAAGGTGTCATTTTTTGTGGCGTTTTGTTGAAAGATGATTATTGAAACGCAGTCTAAGTGATGTCTTAGTCTCCCCCACATATTGTTTTGAGCAACTACTGCATGAAGGTATATTAGGTTCTTACTATGACAGCTAATGTTGTTTCTGATTTCATAGGTGGTATTTTTGGCGGTGCTAGCGAAATCGTAATATATGATGAACATTTACACACACTGCGTGCCCTCTTTGAGTTGCATTTAAAGAAATCAGGTTTTGGTGGGGTGGACTTAGCGACGTCAGAGTATACCAGAAGCTGCGGTATGATATTATAGATATATTTGTATCGCATGTTTACATCTCTGTGATTTGTGTAGAGTCTTGAAGCGCGAGGAAATAACTTTTTTCAAGTCAGAATGAAGGAGATTGAAAGTGGTGACAAGGGAGATACCGTATAGGGTTGTTTTGTTGTATTGCTAAAATGGTTATTCTAGTGATGGCCTTTGCCAACTTTTCACATCAAACTAAGTTCATGACTCAGGTCACACAAGAACGAATTCGTTCCTTTAGCGGACCACAAGCTTTAAATCGTTAACTCTGCTTTCGTTTACTCTTACCGCGGTTTGAATTGGCTGCATGATAGAAACAACGACACTCGTTTCAGAGTTTTCATAACTATTAAGTAAAGCTCTACTCAACATAATATTGGGTTCGAAATTTAGCGTCCCTGTCACTTTAATTAGCTTTGAAGTACATCGTTACGATAAGATTGAATGCTGCTTGAAAAAAAATGCAAAAAAATGTGCCCAAATAAAAATTTGCGTATACTTTTTAGTTGAGGTAATTGTTACTTTATATTTACTAAATTTTACACACTTTGCAGTAGCCTTTATTGATGGCCTTGGCAACTGCAGCTTCAAAGTTCATTCACCTGAATGACTATTTAGCCCAAGAGTATTCAGCAAAAACTGCTCACGCATGCGCGTAGGGAAAATTTGTGTATATTCAATGATCAGAGGTCATCTGCAGCTTTCCCTACTAAAGGCCTTTAAGTGATTTTATGTGAGTTCAGGACTTGTTAAGCCTTGACACACGACTGATAGGTCTTACGTAGGGACCTTTGCCCTGAATCGATGTTTGAACATTCTGTATGAGATTGCTGTGTATCTCACTTTGTGTCAGTCACTATCATGCAGTGTGTGTGGTCAGCAGAATCAAAAATGTGTTCCTTGTTGAAACTGAATCACCTACAATCACATATACGGTAAAATTATAGCAGATGGTTCTGGTAGCGTAGTAAAGTTACTCACCATGCCCTATTGCCCTTTTGGTCGTATCGAAACTCAAGCATCGTAATCAGTTACTAGACACGTGATGATTGCAGCCTTTGATGACAATCGACATGACTGCCTTTATTACGGGTGCAGCCAACGGAGCTATTCATCGATAAAGCTGTTCCAGGAGCAATTTTTGAGGGCAGGGGAAATTTTAATTTTGCTCGGGCAAGGGACAGGTTTTTAAGTGGCAGGGGAGCAAATTTTAGTGTTTTTTTTGTAGGGCAGGGCAGATATCGGTTGATTGTCCTGGGGATAGGGCTTGGCGAAAAACGAGGAGAGGGAAAGCTACGTTTAAAACGGGGACAGGGGAAGTTGAGTCATGGTGTTTCCGGGGATGGGGACACAGGGCAAGTACTTATGAATTTTTATGTATGCAGGGGAAATGGAATGACAAAAATTTGAGGAGAATTTTTTCCAGGGCAGGGGAAATTGGCAAGTTTTTTTTTCGCCACAGGGCAGGGGAGCTTCAAAAATTCATAGTGGGGAGGGGAAAACAGGCAAAAATAAATGGGGAGTGGGTAAAAATGAAGTTTGAGTGCGGGAGGGTAAGGCGAAACATTTTCAGTTGGAGGGCAAATTATGAACAGTTAATTAATTACCCTCTTGACTTAAAATTAGTCAGTTCACATTACTTTTAATGCACAATATATCTTATCATAATAATGACCCCTTTAAAGGTGCAGTGTTCGTTGGCTGCACCTGTTATTACTATGTAAATGAGCAAGGTACCCGAAAAACAAAACAAATAAAAGGACTCTTTCTAATATGAAGATCGATCAAACGTTGGCCATCACAATATCTCGTTGCGTGAAAGATTTCAATAAGCGAGTCTATGTTTTACATATAAAAACAATTATGCTTACTGGAGATCCCCGGAAGTTAAGAACAGAGGAAGCCTGAAGTCTCTTGCATGTTATTATGGGATATTGTTAACACTTTGTGTCACAGGACATTGATTTTAGGTTGTGGCAAAAATAAACAAACGAACAAAAGACCTCATAAAATCTTTCACGCCCAGAATTTACTGATATTTGTTGATATATTCATCATATACTGCTCTAGACATTCGTAGGGGCGCAGAGAATTAGGGCAGAAAGAGTTTCATTTTACAGCGCTTTAGGCTAGTTATTTAGAAGGTACGCTTTGTCACCGTTCAAGGGGGAATCCGATGTGACTGGTGACCAGGTATTGTTTAAAGACGTTGAGTGCCATGATTTTTTTTGTTCCTATCTCCTTCCCCCTACCCTTCTATCCCTTTCTGATTGTTTTCTCCATATCCATCTCCCCTCCTTCATTCCATCTCTCCATTATCTGAAGAATCAACACTTTACAAGGACCAGCTTCAATAATACAAAGAAAAGTCAAATGATCTCTATAACCAAAACCGGCAATTACAAGAGAATACATGACGAGAGTCTGTTGTAGTTCTGTAACCTACGTATTGTTACACAATCACCGTTGCTCTGAGGTCAGAGTCCACTTTAGGCTGATTGCCATGGCTACATTAGTGGATCAAGTAGGATGTCTGCCCCCACAGTCAGGAAAACTCAAGACTTTCGGCATTTTTGAATTCATGCCTCCGCGCTTGCCACTGGAGGGTATTCCCAATGTGTCTCACACACAGTCTAGTTCAGCATGCGGCAATCAAAGTATAAAACGCGGTTAAGAAGAAACAGTCAGACAGTAAACCACACTCCTGCCAAAAGGGTGAGTTTTCTCTCAGCCCATTCTCAATGCTCGAGCGAGTTGTCAGATAGCTCCGTCCAACCATCTGATGGGTCGTGATTCAATATTACTGTTAGGAAACCATTCTTCCAAATGTTACAAATCTGCATGAAGACTGTGAAATCAAACAAGGAAAACACAAGACAAAATAAATCTAAACTACAGAATGTTCGTGCTAAACCAAAATTATACTAAATCGCACAAAAGAGAAAAATCTTTTTTTTTTTAAATTCAACTTACAAATTAATTAAAATTCCATTTTTATGTACTTGATTCAAACACCACAAAAAACTCTTGCTTCCCAGGACCGTAGGTTCATCTCTTCAACAGCTTCAATACTTTATTGTACTCTGCTTCTGGAGGTGACAGAACCTCACCCATACTGTGTACTTTAAAAATAAGCAACATCGCTGATATCTTGAGAGGACATTTTCATTTCGTTCGAAAGTTACAGCTCCACTGTGAGTAAGCATTGTTTACTCAGATGGCGCTCCATATATTTAGTAGGCAGATAGAATGTTCGATAGTATTGGAAAATAAACTGGCTTCACACCACTTGCTGTCACTACTCACTGTGAGAATTCTTTAAGCGCTTTTAAAAATCACAGGGTCCTATTTTTATATAAAGTAGAGTCTGACCGAAAAAGTAATTTTGGAATTCTTTGAAAACCTAACCTAACCTAACCTAACCTTTAACGCTAAACAATTGCACAAATTACTATTATCTGTATGCATAGTTGCGTCAATTAGTAGCAAGAATGACTTTGCAATGTGTATAAAGTACCTGTCAATGAGATTACGTTTTATGTGGAATCTTGAGTAAGCGTTCCATCCTTATATATTCCCTCTGACGATACACGTTAATTTTCGATAAAAGCTGTGCAAGTGACAGCTGTTTAATGGAAGAGGAGTGGAAGAGGACCCCCAGTTAAAGTAGTCCCATGATCGAATGGGAAATATCGATTTCATAATTGCAACCGTTGCGAAAGCCGTCTTCCTGCCAAATCAGTAGCAATATACTTTTCATACCGACAGTTCATGCCGAGAAAGTCTGGTTAAAATGTTTCATGTCATCAGGAAATGACCCTTTTTCCATCGATCATTCACTATTAGGGATAAATATGCATATTTTGTTATTATTTTCTTTACTATAACCCCCTCAACACGACGACAAAATTCAGAAACAACCCTACTGTAAATACGATCGAGGGCTTATCCTAGTAACAAATCATTTACTATCTTATATCTTTAATTCAAACCATTTATCCTAAAGTAACTTGTTGGGTCATAGTTATTTCCTCGCGCCTCTCTGATGATTTTATTGTTGATGATCGATGAATTGGGAGTCAGTATTCCCATCAGGAACGTGGAATTTGTTGTCCAAACGTTGAATGTCATTTTATTTACAATATTTCTCTATTTAAGCTTAATACCCGGGATTGCGAAGGTCGGTGAAAGGTGATTGAAACTGCCTGGAAAATCTTACGCACGATCGCAGAGACAAAGATCACTCTGTTCTTTTTTTGAAAATCTCAAATATTTTACGATACTAAAGAATGCTGTATGTAGATGTGTGTTGGTCACAAATGCGTCAAATATTATTCAGATATTTAGTCTAGAATATCGAAAGTATAATAGGTTTTTTTGCATTAAACAATCAAGCCACAGGCAATTTTGATAAACCTGTTCAAGGGAATAGTGATACTAGTATATTTTGCTCTGTCGCTACATTAAGTTGGTTTGCATACTTTCTGTTACACCTGGGGCGCCCTCATCGTCCAGATCGGTGGCTAGAACACTCAGTATTAAGAAATCGAAACATCAGTCAGCCGCCAAATTCCGCGTCAAGATTTAACAACCTCACAACAGGGCTTGCAGTTTTTCGTGTCTTCTTTGCAACGAATAGTAAGAAACAGGGTGACTGGTACTGGGGTCAAGAGTCGATGTAATCTTTACCAAATGTGACGCCTTTAAGGTATCATTGTTACTAATGACCCACTAACCTGATTGGTTGTAAACTACAAAGGTGAGTCATTCTCAGCTCTATGGTTACGTATTCAATGTATTTTATCACAACTGTAAACTAGAGTTCCATTTTATTAGAAAATAAATCATGTCTAGAGGCATTCTGTTTATCTTAAAAACACAGCAGCGAGGCTGTTTGTGTGTCACGGCTAATGTTTTGTTGAAGACTGAATTTCAGCCGGACTAGAATACATAAGTCAGCAATAACATTCAGAATGCGTACTATGCATTGTGTCCGCAAGTTTGATACTTTATGTTTCGACAATCATCGTTAGGAAGTATAAAAATAAAAAAATGAGAATATAAAAATATTCAATCATGTAAAATGAAATTCGGCTTTGGGTGATAGTTCTTGTTATGCTGTGTTGTTTTTTGTTGAATTTGGAATGTTGCAGTTAATTACTTTTAAAATGGAAAGTTGTACAGAAAAGAAGAGCGTATTCAAATTTACATTTGCTGAGATCAGATCAGATGCATTCAACTTGAAACATTATGTTTCAATTTTTTGTATACCAGCCGCAGTTGTTTCATGTTGTAACCTAACAAAAGATCAGTAGTTGTACAGTTGTGCTGCTACAGGAAAGGTATTTTCTGTTAATGGAAGTTTATCAAATACGCCATGTACTAGTTGTGAAGAAAGTATCCGAGTTGCCGTGACCTCGTTGAGGGTATATATGCGTTACACCTTTCATGAGGCGGAAATATGTATCTGTAATATAAATTAAAATAGCATAATCTGTCACGACCCTTTATCTAATCAGTACATACGTTGTTTTTGTTTATCTTTAAATATGACTAAGTAAAGTTTCGAATCATAAAAGCCTATACACAATCAGAATAGTTAATGAAGTATGGCTACGAAAAATAACACTAGACTTCGCTGCCAAAATGGACGAGAATAACATCAGTTTGCCCTAGTGGTACAAAGTTTAACCACAAACACACACACACATACACACACACACACACACACACACACTCACAGTCACACAGACACACACACATTTCCTATCACTGACACCGGTAAAGTATACTCTAATTGCTGAGTCACTATTGGAGCGATGATGGATAATTGAACCTTTTATTTTTGTTTGCAAATGAAAAAGCTACGTTGCGTGTCGGTAACACACCACACAGAAAATGACTAGCTTCAACGGAGGCATGCAAACTGCCTGTAAAGTGGTCTTTATCAAAATGGTTAACCATACAATGAGATTATCGACACTTATTAAACCTGCCTTCCTGCTGGCCTGTCTGTCTGTCTGTCTGTCTGTCTGTCTGTCTGTCTCTCTCTCTCTCTCTCTCTCTCTCTCTCTCTCTCTCTCTCTCTCTGGTGTTCAACATGTATGATGTATATTTATTAGTTCTACCGTACATCATCACACTGTTTGTCTTGGTTATATATTGAAGTGTTTTTAAGTCGTATTGACCAAATTGGCATTGATTAAACCACATGAACCTGTTAGCAGTGTGACTAGCATATATTTGAAATGAACCAATATTCCAATCAGTCAATAATGATATACGCAAGTTTATTAAAATGTAATCACAAGGTCAGTCTATTTCATGAGTTGCTAGTGAAGTGCTTTATTAGCAAGCGAAAAATGCAATAATTATATTTGTCATTACATCAACTAGCTACGTGTATTGTCAAATATTGGCATCAACTTTGCGTGAAATATTTTTCAGATATTTAGTCACATGTATGGGAATAATTTGACATTAATTTCAAAGTCAACATCGATAGACTGTTTTTCCAGAAACTAATGTACATTAATAACTAACACATGAGAGCTTGCTCTAGTGGAATAATCTTACTATTTCTTAATTACATTCATCTTACTTACAATTCATTGTATATTTTATGTGTTAATAAATAAATCTAAGGATTTCATATGATAAAATCCACTCTTTAAAAAAATCTTTCCTGTCGACAGCATAATGAGTAATCGAAAAATAAAAATGACTCAGCCAGAGTGGAGTGACATACGCTCTAAAAAAAGACTATTTTGTTTGACAATAAAATTCTTACATTTTAAATAAGAGGAATTTGAATTTTACTAATCATGATTTTAATCACTTTTTTTGAATGTCAGTTTTTCAACCCTTGCCATTTTTTAAATGAAGATATATAATGCAAATAAAATAGTCTGTTTTTTTTTCTTATACTGTTCTTTCAAATTAAATATTACATTTCAGAAAATAGTGTCAGGTTTTTTACTCAAATTAATTTTTATCAATAATAACATTTTTTTACCACAAGTATACACCCACTTTATTTTTCGAGCAAACTTCTGCTACCATGCTAAACTTTAGAGTATCTGCTTTTTGACAATATGTAGTATGAGGGGTTCTCCTTGTCATCTTTAATGAGAAATATTGCTTTGAAAAAACTGTTTTGGCAACATGCAGCGCCACCTTAATTTATCTTTAGAAGTGCAATAAGTATAAAAGTCACTTTTTGTCTAATTTAATTCTTTTGTATGTCTTCCTATAGTGCTGTGATCGCAAAAAAAGTAACTATATCATAGTATCTATGCCCAATATTTGAAATGTGTATGTATCGTTTAACAACACCTCATGGCATGCAATCTTAGCTTAACAAACGTGTTACCCCTTCCACAGAGGATAAACAATCGGCACTGTTGAATTATCGTCTTAAGGGGTGCTGCACCCAACATAGCATATTTTACTTAACAATCACGTTTTTGCAAATATTCATTCAATTTTAATGATTATGTTAACCCAAGGTTAACATGTTGGTTGCGTTTACCTTTTAGCTTGTCAAGCAGTCATTAAGTTTCGTGATAATGAAGTGTTAATTTATGCAAATGAATGCAAATCACCCGATTTCCTGGCTTCTCTTTCCTCCCAATTTCATGATTTCCAAAGAATGGAACTCCACTCTGGCTGAGTCATTTTTATTTGAAATTTTCAAATTGTTTTCTCGGAATGCTCTTTGTAAAAAAGACTATTTTGTTTGACAATAAAATTCTTACATTTTAAATAAGAGGAATTTGAATTTTACTAATCATGATTTTAATCACTTTTTTTGAATGTCATTTTTCAACCCTTGCCATTTTTTAAATGAAGATATATAATGCAAATAAAATAGTCTGGTTTTTTTTCTTATACTGTTCTTTCAAATTAAATATTACATTTCAGAAAATAGTGTCAGGTTTTTTACTCAAATTAATTTTTATCAATAATAACATTTTTTTACCACAAGTATACACCCACTTTATTTTTCGAGCAAACTTCTGCTACCATGCTAAACTTTAGAGTCTCTGCTTTTTGACAATATGTAGTATGAGGGGTTCTCCTTGTCATCTTTGATGAGAAATATTGCTTTGAAAAAACTGTTTTGGCAACATGCAGCGCCACCTTAATTCATCTTTAGAAGTGCAATAAGTATAAAAGTCACTTTTTGTCTAATTTAATTCTTTTGTATGTCTTCCTATAGTGCTGTGATCGCAAAAAAAGTAACTATATCATAGTATCTATGCCCAATATTTGAAATGTGTATGTATCGTTTAACTTTCAAGATTATCTAACCTCTACAAAAGGAAAATAGCCGACTTTGGAAATGGAGTATCGACAAGTAGAGCCTTTGCGTCATATATTCAAGTCGTAAATTCGAAGTAAACTCGTCGCAAATTTCGAACGGGGTTTCGTACTTTGCTTACTCGCATAAAAATAACGAAAACAAATTTAACCCGATTTCCTTTTGATTTCTATAACAAAATGAATACAATTGTTTTCCTAACATGCCGTTTGGATTAATGTGCCCTTATCATTCCAATAATGAACATCTACTTAGCTTTGTTATTTGAAAGCTATATCTGGTACATATTCGTCACGTGAGGAGATAAACTATATTTACTCTGTTCCTGGACTGGATTGAAACTCAAGATGATAGAAATACATGCATAACCTTTCAAACATATGATGTTTGCGAATGGAGCTGCAATAAGCATTAAGACACGTTCGTTGTTATCTACTTGCTGATCTTTTCCCTTAAGCATCCTCAGAATACGAGTATTCCTGCAAGTAAAACGTTCTTTATATCACTGTCAAGTAAAAAGTTTCAATTTTACAGTCTCGGGATAAAATTATCGAGTAACAAATAGTAACAGCTACATTACATAACGCAAACAGCGAAACCACAGTAGCATCATGATCATTATACTCATCATCACTTTTGTCGTCATCGATGTCATCATGATAGGTTTTGTACATTTTTTACAGCTTTTGTTGACAAATACTTTTGTGGATTCCGTTTATATCCAGTACTGCATTACAACAATAGGTCTGAAGCTAACATACCTTACAATTCGTACTTAAGTTCCTCAATTTCTGGTGGACAGATTGCAGGGATGGACGTAAACTTGGACGCCATTTCCAACATGACAACATCAATTCATATCTGTTTGAATAATGTTAATAATTTCAATTTTAAAGAGAAAAAATATTTATCGAGCGGCAACACACAAAATAAAATAAATCGATTGATATTTTTAAGTTCCTTACATGATGTCCTCACAACCATTCGGGATGACCATACGTTGTCCTTTTTCTAGCAATGCAAGGAGGTCGCTTCGAGAGGTATGTTTGTAAGGATATCGACCTAAAATCGGAAAGATTTCACAGCAGACATTGGTTATCATTCTTACCGTTACTATGATATTCAACAGTGATGAGGTGATTTCTATCACGCTGTTATACAAACTGAGTAGATGATTGGATTCTGTTGTAGTTACTAAAATATAATTACGTATTTGCAAATCAGTTAGATCTAATAACTGGTTTGCATATCTGTAATTAGGTGTTAGTTTGTTTCCACGCCCGTATCACGGTTCTCAAAACTTCGAAACAAAGACCTGAGTAGTGCTAACTAGGCCAAGTAACTGAAAACCGCACCGGAGACTAGATGAATACACCTGATATTTGTTTCTTCAAGGACTTTGACAAAAGATTATTACGAATTTACTCTAATATGCATTCTAAAATTTGTCTTGCAAAATGTTCCCTATACTGTTTTATCAAATAAAAGTCGTCCTTAAACAACGTATTCAATTACATATATACTTATGGTATACTTATTACACAGTTAAAACATGTTTCAAACAACCCAAGGAAAACAATTAAATCTCTTTTATGAAAAATATAATTCCTTTGCAATTTAACATTGCCTTATTTCATAATTGTTAGTGAGTTTAAGACACTCGGCCGCCTTACTCTTGCGATTTGTTTATCAATTTTGAACATTCTTTTTTTTTTTGGTAGTTCAGGCACTATAAATAACTGCAATACTCCAGGGTGCAAACCTCTTTATTTTTCCGGACATTTAATATATGAATGCAGAAATAATGTACTCCACTGTAAGGTCGGCAAATTAATGAACTAGGGCAGCATGTAGTACAAAACTATACTGCTTGGCATTCTAAATACTGTCGGCCCTGGTTCAAAAGACAGATTAAACACAGTAGCTATTATGTATTCAGAGTGCAAGAACGTCATATCTGCAATCATACGTCACCAAGAGAAAATATCTCCCAAAGAACCACGCCAAATGACCACACATCTGTCTTCAACGTGAACGTTTTCTCCATCAACGATTCAGGTGCCATCCACTGGTATTGGGTTTTCTATGTGAAAAAACAATGTGAAAATGGCCCATTGCATTATTCTGTAACCTAATTTATAAAGAAGATTCGGATTTAACTAATTGTTATAAATTTTATTCTACAATATGTGCATTTAACTTGTATGATGTCACTATATTTCGCATAACCCATGTATGTTCCTCCTAAGAAGAGAGCATGTTTTATTTGCTAAATATTAGTCACATGTTCATACTTTTTGAGTTTGGTAAGTTCCAGAACAGTCAACATTTATTTTACCCTTTGAAGTAGATGCGGCGAGCCCCTTTATGTTAACTTTGAGTATTCAAAGAATCGTATGCAAGTTTTAGTACCCTTCCGCAATTAATGCTTGCTTAGTTGTACGCTTCGAAAGCGACAATGCTGAACCACCATATCAATTTAAAACTTAGCTGAAGGCAGATTATATAGAGAAGTCAATAAGATGTAAACTAGTCAATTGGATGATGAATATTTTGCATAAACAAAATTCCATAATTTTTTTTTACAGAAATTTGATATTCTGCGTCGTAACAAGACGATACTATGTTGATGAGTAGAGCATGTGACAACTGGCAAAATAACAAACACACGATCTAGCATTCTGAATAACCAACTAACATTGGCAACTAACTAACAAACTAACTGACTGACTGACTGATTGACAATAGGTAACTACCTTACTAACCAAGCAAGTAATCATCTTACGACAGACGAACTAACTAACTGAATGAATGAATGAATGAATGAACGAATGAATGAATGAATGAATGAATGAATGAATGAATGAATGAATCACCATTAAGTAAGTAATTACCATTTTTGTTTCGAAAAATCTTTCGTCACTCATCACACCAATAGCGTAGCTGAAGTTTGATATTTTGCAGATACCTCCTGCAAATACCAACACATGTTTAGCTGCCACGTACCGATGAACAATCTGTCACAATATAAATATAAAAACTGGCTGAAACTTGCACTTCAGGCTATAATATATACCCTTATCTCATTTGGGCGAAATATGTCGCCTGCAACATGACTTAAGTCAAAGCATTAAGTCAAAAAACTAACTTCTCTTCATATTATGTTTTAATATTCTGTAGGCATAAGGCACGATGGTACAGTGGTACCGTGCACATGACATTACCTTTTGAAAACAATCAATTCTTCGTCCAATGTGAACGACGTAGACATTGAATTTTTGTATTAAACATTTTACCTCTCCTTAGTATAATTACCTTGTTCCTTTGTAGATGTTTCATCCCATTAGCGATGTCTGTAGCAAAAGCCAGCATTTGACATCATGAAGATCCGTGTTTACCAGGTGTAAAAAGATCACGATTCTCTTTAAGATATGTCTTCAGATTACCATAAGATGCATACTCCATTATTAAAACCATTGGAACTGCGTAAAAGGCAAAATAACAGCTACAATTTGAGTATGAAACACGTCGAGCCATGTTCCCGTGTAACGCTATTAGAAAAGACGCCGTCACATTAATTTGTGTCATATTGTACCTCATTGCACCACAGGCACGCTTTGTCCAAATATGGGCAAACGCGTGTAATTTTAAAACTAGCATCATTCTAGTTATTACATGCATTGATATCAGCAAACATTCCCAGGGCGAGATTCGGACGCTTTCTCAGGTGGTATTTCTCAGGGTTCCTTATTAAAATACAGTGTTGACTGAGAATATTATCGATGAGGTCTGCTTTTTTGAAATATTTGCAAGTAAACTGAATGTAAATGAACCTGAGTGCGATCAGGCGACAGATCTATTAAAGCCAGACTGTCACCCGTCGCCCAGTTTCATGTACACAGTCATTTTATCGCGAAATCGTCATAAAATTAAAGGCACAATATTTCTTTCAATATAGTTTTTTACTCATGATCGCATCTCCCTTTCCGGCACAATGAAATTAACAACAAGATATACCACACCGTTTTTCTTACACCTCAATTTACGTCTCATTCATTGTTGGTATACGTACAGTTCTCTACAAGTTCCACGGGTAAAAAATGAGTTCATTATGTATATCAATACGCGACAGGATACGGCTATCGCTTTTCTGAAATAATTTACAAAGATTTAGATAAAAGTTGTACATTGCATGACTATCTCCAAATCTTTGCACATCATTTTATCTACAAATTTATAATTCCATAAGGTATATAATTAAACCTTTACGACCCTGATACAGTTATTTTTGCAAATCTCGGTCGTACATCATATGGGCCCTCGCACGGGCCGTTCCGCCGTACAACCTCGGTTCGCAAAAAAACCGTATCAGGGCCGTTAAAATTATTATGACCGACAATGAGAGATATATGACTAAACACTCATTTTTGAACGTATAAAGTATAAAAGAATTAAGTGGTTTAAAAGGCCGAAATAGCAATATATTCTGTTTCAAATCTTTCCGTGCCATGATCAAGTGAGTCTATTTTGTGCACACTCACCCTCTTCACGACAGTAGCCTAACATCCTTATCACATTTTCGTCGCTGTGAATTTTCTTCATCAGTTGTATTTCCTGTAATAAATCGCTCTGATGCTGAGGATCTTTAGGCTCTGTGTGAACAAATCGATAATAAGAATTACTGGACAGTCACAATACATTATATATATACATTATCAGTCCGATGCTCAGGGTCTATTGATTCTATGTGAACAAATCAACAATGGCAGTCATTGCACAGTTTGGGAATTTTACGAATATAGTAAAATATTTTTTCTATATCTAGTATACATTTGTCATCAAAGTGACGCTATAACCTTTACTATGACCTCGAAAAAGGATGTTTCAAAGCGACAAGTGCTTAAGCAATAATGTATCTCTCCGGGCCAATGACGGAAAAGAGCAAAACATTCGTCGCGTGAAGATATCTACGATATTTAGTAAGTTCCCAGACCGTAAATTACGTTTGCAATTACACAAGCCAATTCATTAACTCATTTCGACACCATGCATATAGGTCCTAAAGCATATTGAAATTCACATTTACACATTTCTTACTTATCTCAGTTTTAATTGCAACAGCACTTGGTCCATCTTTGCCGTCTATAAACCAAGCTATGCCCTTCACAATTCTAAAGAATGTACTTGTGTATAGGGTTTCTGTAATATGCAGTCTGTCTCTTGGAAATTCAAAAGGAAACTCTCCTGGTTTCATGTAAGTTTGCGACGTCTTCCTGACTTCGAGGTTTTTGTAAGCATCGGATGTCTGAAATGTGATGAAAATAGATTCCAGGACTATTAATGCAAAACAAATGTATGTTTCGTGATGCATAATGGATATATAATGAATCATTGAGTGCATTTTGAAGAAGACCAATCATATTTATAGCAGTTTTAATTATAAACACATTAACGAGCAAAACGTATATACCTTCCAACTCTGATAGTTTCCTCCTGTGTTTTAACGAATTACCTTGATTTAATTACGACCTATTTACTCTGCATGAAACTCAGTTGAGCTACGTTTAAACCCTTTAATCTAGTTTGGCATTATATAGAGCGAACATTGTTCATTTTTTTATTCAGCTTACTGTAAAACATGACGCTAATGATAATCTAAAATAATAACTTACTTGATCACCAGAAGATGTAGAGTCGATTTCTCTGTCTTCTGTAACAATATTGTTTAAAGGAATACTTTCATAATTCACGGTTTCATCCGTTTCGTCATTGGATCTTTCTGATTCACCATGACATCTGCGTTCTGTCGATTTTATGATAGAAAATCTTGATATAAACATTAGTGTAAAGCAAAGATACTATTCTTTTTACAGATTAATACTTTTTTCTCATTGACAAATGTGCTGGCTTGATAGGTACTCTAGGTTAGTGGTTAAAATCAGAAAGAATGTTAATTGAAATCAAGGTACAAACATCGACCATCACCTTTCACTGAGTCGCATATCTTTATGAAAAGGCAACGATAAAGGGGGTATTCATCAAAGTATTGTAACATGATTGGAAGTAATTGGAATAATTGAATATAGTTGTAGTGAAGGTTTAATAAGAACATGTAAGCCCACCGTATACCGGGCTCTCTTTTTTGCAATAAACTTCTTTCTATTAGTAATTTGTAAAATTGCAACTTTCAGCTACAGGGCACCTTACACTTTTGATAAATTGCAACAATTGAAAGTCCAATTCTCCCACTTTAGCTATTATCTTGTTTAGTTCAGTTTTCAACATGCAGAAGGCATAACACTAAGCGGAACTATGTAGTTGTTTGGTTAATATTCGTGTTCGAATGAGATGTGGATCTGACACAAAATGTAATGAAACATCTGGGACGTCTATCATCATTTCAAAGAACATCGATCATTATCTTTATTACCTTTAGGTAATATCTATTCATAGAGTAGGCATCCAACAACTTATGTCGTTGATGATACAATACACAGGAATGAATCTATTGACTAAAGATATAAATAGAGTAATACAAAAACCAGAGAGAGAGAGAGAGAGAGAGAGAGAGAGAGAGGAGACTGATACAACAGCACAAAATATGAAACTTACCGTTGCCGATGCTTTCATAACTATGGCTCGATGTCATGTGACCTGCAAGAGAGACAGAGTTGAAAAAATGACTGATAAATTATTTCATAATTAAATACAATGTGTATTCCTTTTCGTCTATTCAATAAATTCGATACTTTATTTTAGTTATTGTTGTACTCACGTAAATTCGCTTTGTTGCGACGTCGGATAACGTAAACTACCGGAATTGCAACGATGACCACAAGTACAGCAACAGCACAGGAGCTCACAATAAAGAGTAACGTTATACTGAGCTGCGTAGTTACTATGGTTGCATTGTTACCTTTTAGAAGGCAAAAGGAATGCAAAAGTGTTGCAGAAGGTTTATCCTAATGGTATAAACAAGTCATTTCGTTTCAAAACTAAAATGTTGAATTTAAGCATTATTCTGATTTTAATGTTACTCTTATTAATAAATATGCACATTGCCAGGGCATACTGACACAATGCCCAAGTCATGAATATGTTTGCTATCAACATTAAACACGTTTTATTCAGACGGTTGTACCTATCATTACACGTCAACGAAAGATCTTGACTTGCGAATACAAGGCGATTGAATAGATCGATTGCATAACCTTGATTGGATATAAGCCATCCTGCACAGCTTAATTTCGCAGAGAAACACGACAAAAACGCAGGGAAACATTGACGACATGAGTGTATGGTAAATTGTGATGTTTTTCACGGATCTTGATATGAAAAAATCTACAGATCAAACAATTTTTGTTTCAATCTGTTTTATTTATGCCTTAGGGTTGGTCTAAATAATATTGTCTTCGATGAGGTCATATAGAGTGATAAAACTATAACAGTCCAGGCATTCTTAGCATTACGACAGACATCGTCAAGGGATTGATTAAAGTGTAATCTACTTTATATTGGCCATTGATGACGAATTAAATAAAAAAAAACATCCATCACACACTGTACCCAGCATTGTTTCATTTAGTTTCTCCAATTTTACAGGGTATCCGTCTCACTTTATTGTACTCCTCTTAGATTCAAACAGTCCTCTTCGTTTTTACACATTTTATCCAGATTTTTAAAGCAATTTACATTGTGGTTTTATCATCTCGTATTCATATTTTCGACCCTGAAAAAGACCTCCTGTGTGTGGTCAAAACATTGGAAAAATAAAGCTTTTAACAGTAGACAAAGATACTTGCTCTTTTCTTCACACTAACAAGGCTATATTGATGCTTTTTATAATTATAACTAAAAGGCACGGGGTGATGATTGGTGTTTAGAAAGCTGCTGCTTCGATAAGCTGCTTCTGCTCTAATGAGGTAAAATTTTCAAATGGTCATTAACCTCTAAAAGCTCCTAATTTTAAAATAAGTAAGGTCAGAAGCAAAATAAGGTTGTAGAAGCTTGGCATGGTTAAGGTCGCCTTTAAAAAAAATCCGAGGAAAATTTAAGAAAGCTGAGTGCTAACTGAGGCAATCCCAGTTTTGCACAGCTTTCAGATCGTATTTTCAAAGAATCACAGCAAATTGTATAGCGGAGTGTTTAGAAATTTGACACCATACACACCTTACTAACCCGAGTCTGCAACGCCTGTCAAAAGAAGGAGAGGCGTGAAGTTCACAAATATCGATACTTAGATGGGACCGGTCATAGTAATGCATTCTGCTGTCCTTACCTTCTACTATTAGCGTCAGCGCTTGACTTCTGTTTTCTCCGATATCGTTTTTGCTTACAACTGTTATGTTGTAACGTGACCCTTCAACCAAACCACTTATATTGACAGATATTTCTCCAACTTCATTGTCGTTGATCAGCTCGGTCGTTTTCTTTACCCCTTCAGGCAAATTTACATACACCCCGTAGAATTTCTGATCGTCGCCACCGTTATAACCAGCTGTCCAATGAACGTTGGCGACGCCCGCTTGCATATGGATTTCAGTGTTAGTCACAGCGTCCGGAACAGCTGTGCGATGTATCAAACATTGAGAAAATGTCATTAATCATTGAAAGACTGCATGTATGCTACATGCTGTTAAAATGAGAAAAGCCTAATATACTGAAGCGGGCGCAAGCACAGAAATACAACAATAAACAAAATCGTGCATAATATACAATGTCTCTTCGGTCTGTTGTGAGAAATGTGCATGGCAAACTTACATTTTCTTGAGAGAATTATGACAATCTCGACATCTCCGTGTTTATTTTCACCTCTGCAATAATATACCCCATAATCACTGTTGTCAACGCCTTCAATGTACAGCGTGCTTTCTTCCGTTAATTTCGTTAGGTCTTCTTCGACATACCGTCTGTTATCGTCAAGTTGTAAATCACTTCTGTCTTGATCCACTGTGTCTACTACTTTCCTCTGTGATCGTCGTAATGCTAATAACATTAGAATGTCCTTTTAAAGGTACACCGTTCTTATACCATGTGATGGTCGAATCTGGATTACTCCGGCTTGTTGAGCATGTAAGCGTCATATACTCGTCTGTCTTTTCAGTCGTGTTACCAGTCAGAAAGACTTCCTTTGGCCAATCTTTAAAAACAATGAGATGAAGTAAATAATAAGTAAATAATGACTTTTTTTCAGCATTTTAAAATCAGTAAAATTGGTAACTCGTAAAACAAACTTTAAAAAGTCATTTGAGAGCAATGGTGGTTCCGAAACAAAATTTCTGCAAATAATAATGACCATTTAATTAAAGCGTAAAAACGCACTGGAAATACTTTTGAAACACATACCATCGGCCAGAATGTTATAATAACATGATAACAAAATTAAAGGAAATGAATAAGATTGAAAAGAAGACAAATTTGGCTTTCTTAAGGAAAAATGCTGAATGTTAAGTTTCCCTTCGGAAAACATAATTTTTATAAATTGTCAGAATATGTTATAATTTCGAGGAAATTTCAGTAATACGTTTTTGAATTTGTCTCTTCAATTCTTATATCTTTAAGTGTTTGTGTCCTTTGTGACATATTTATATATTTCTCACTAACTGTAGTCAACAGGACTAGTTAAAATTATACCTACATATACTTTGACGTATATTAAGCATTTTACCCAGTGTGTTCGCTTGTGCATCTATCTGTTTGTCCCTGCCTCTGTCAATCTTGCTTGCTTACCCATCCCTCCTCTTCCCTACCTTTCTTACCTCTCTCTCTCTCTCTTTCTCTCTCTCTCTGTCTCTGTCTGTCTGTCTGTCTGTCTGTCTGTCTGTCTCTCTCTCTGTGTCTCTCTCTCTCTCTCTCTCTCTCTCTCTCTCCCCCCCTCCTTCTCTTCTTTTTTACTCTTCTTGTTCTTTATCAT